>PPJX02000126.1:0-45346 GCA_003705915.2 Lipomyces lipofer | reverse complement strand
CACCAGCAACAGCGAGGACGGGGGACGCGAACATTCCGGAGAAGAAGCGACAGACGAGGAGGGTCCCAGCGTTTTGTCATATTTTTGTTGTTTTCTTGGTCAAATAATTGTATTTTATATACATTTAAGACAGTTTGGCGTCAAGAAAGCAAAATGGTTAGAGTTAGACAGGAGGGGTAAATCAATATGTTTGACCAATGTAAATTAGCTTGGATCTTTAGTGCGAAGTTTGTATACCTCGGAACGAAAAAGACACAATGGCTCGTTGGGAGGTACCCAGGGTACGGCAAAAGGGCATTTTTGATATTTCAAAACTTTTCGAGGGCATTTTTGACATTATCCCAACTAAAAATTATAAACCTTCCGAACTCGCATCGGGGCTAAAATGCGGAGATATTTCCCTAGCGGGCAGCCCCGCAGTTCTATTGGGAGAAACAGGTGTGACCCCCACGCTCCGTCACCGTAGCGCCCACCTCGCCCAACGAGTCCCGGCACTCGATTACTAGCTCATCAGCTGTTATAAGGCCAGGGATTGGCCCGCCCATCTGACTACTTCTGCTATTCTTTTGACTGTTCTAGTGTTAATCCTGTATCATCCTTGTTGTATTTTCAGTGACGAAATGGTTGACGACTATCTCACGTCACTCTTCTCATTGGCGGGCAAAACTGCCCTTTGCACCGGCGCGACGAGAGGAATTGGCCAATCAATGACCCTTTCGCTGGCTAAGGCGGGTGCTGATATTATTCTCATTCAGGTATGCAAACTATTAGATCTTTCTCTATTTTGGTGGTTGATCGAAATGTAAGGCTTATGAATCTGCAGCGCAACGATAACCCCGACACCAAATCAATGATCGAAGCCCTCGGCCGAAAATGCTGGATCTTCACCGCCGACCTCTCCTCCAAGACTGATGTATCGAAGATTGTCCCCTCCATTCTGGAAGCTGGCCTCACGATTGACATTCTTCTCAATTGCGCAGGCATCCAGCGCCGACATCCTAGCACAGACTTCCCTGATGACGACTGGGAGGAAGTCCTTCAGGTAAACTTGACGACCTGCTTCATGCTGTGCCGCGACGTTGGAAAGTCTATGATCGAAAGGGGAACTAGTGGCAAGATTATAAACATCGCGAGCTTGTTGACGTTCCAGGGTGGCCTCACAGTTCCTGCCTATGCGGCTGCTAAGGGTGGTATCGGCCAGCTGACAAAGGCTCTTAGCAATGAATGGGCGTCGAAGGGCGTGAATGTCAATGCCATTGCTCCTGGATATATCGCTACCGACATGAACACTGCGTTGATTGCCGATCCGGTTCGATCACGACAGATTTTGGAGAGAATACCCGCCCAACGATGGGGTGCTCCGGCTGATTTTGATGGGGTTGCGGTCTTCCTGGCGAGCCGGGCGAGTGGTTATTTGTCGGGTGAGATTGTTACAGTCGACGGTGGATGGATGGGTCGTTAATTTCTCTCTTGCATATGCTGTGGAGTTATCTCCTTATAGAATCACGAAACCCTCTAATTTTTGGCCACTACTTTCCATATAACCTTTCAGATCATACACTCATGCAGGTGGAATAAAAGACGCGAACAATACCGCCTGAACACCAATCCACGTAACCATATATCTAACCGCCCATAAACCCTCATGCTTTTTGAAATCCGCCTTTGCCATTTTGATAATGCTCTTCAGTTGCCATCCTCTTGCGACCTCCTCTCCTTCTTGCACTTGAGGGCCATCATCTTCGCCTATTTTTTCAGCAATATACCAGTATATCAGAGGCATGCACGTCCCAACACGTGTAATAATCTGCACATGCCAAATGAAAAGCGACATACCGAACATGACCATCTGTACAATCACGTAAGGTCTCAGCCTGGGCACATGTCTATAACGCAAATACGATCGGTAGAACAAGAACCACGTCGGGAACGCGAAAAAAAAGTTCGGGATTTGCCAAGTTCGCCAATATTTGAAGAGTCCGACGTTCCTACGTTTGAGAGTATCAGCTTCAAGTATATTGCTCCGCGCGACGAACTACTCACCAATAATGACTCTGAACATAGCCATAAATAAGTGGAACAGTTTTATCACACCATTCCCTCCCGGGACAGAATCTGAAGTACGCGTATATTTGACCGCTGACGAATCCTATGCCAACCAGACTTCCGGCGAAAATAATCTCTACAGATTTCTTCCAGTTCCGACGTGTCGCGTTCTCATACAGGTCATTCAGGAACACAATTCCCCACAGAACTCCATTACCCCTCAACCCACAACATATCATCCAGCAAGCACCGGCCAGTAAATGCTGCTCTCCACTTTCCCGGAAAAAGATTCCCAGGAATGAGAAGAACGCGAATAATGACTCCGAATAACCTGCAGAGAGGAATATCCCACCAGGCGAAATGACATAGAGTAAAGCCACAATCAAAGGAAATGCAGATGCCTCGTTTTCTGTAACTTTTGTCTCGCCTGCCTTAGCTGACTTTACAAACCGCTCAATCGACCTCGACGCCAGATACAGTGTCACGATAGAAAGATAATGACCCACGTGTGCGATAATCAGAGCCGCGATGGCATACCCATACAAACTCCCAGCCCGATTATCCAGTTCATCAGTATTTTCTGGCTCATCCGCCAATCCCGGCCATGCTCTCGCTATCACCGGCAAAACAACCCAGTTCCCCAGTACTCTGACGCTGCCGGTCCATAACCACCCACACGCCCCCCACGCCCATTCCTGCTCATAGACATATCCTCGTTGCGCAATTTTCACGAAAAAGACTGCGTCCCATACTATCAGGCGACTGAGAATGTAATTGACAATCGCGGGGACGTGTGGCGATGTGAAGAGGAGTTGAGATGATGTGTCGTATTGATTGACGACTAGTTGAGGAATGAGGAACATGACAGACTTCACCAAAAAGAAAGTTTTGCTCAGGATTGCGATGTCGCTTGATAGTGCTCTTGAGACTGTAGCCATTGCTGCGAATACTCCGAATGTAATCAATTAATAGCGGCGTCTAAAAGTCTGTCGATGTCGACGAGATACGTATGAATGTGTCGCAACCAATCGGAGATCCAAAACAGACAAAGACTAGTAGTCATAAAGTGTACACACTAACTTACACCGTAATAGGCTCAGTACGAACAACAGGAGTGGCAATGCTCACCACAGTGGTAGGTCCAGAGCTCCTTTGATCAAGTTGGAAGGAAGGACGCGTCTGACCATACACTCAGATACCGTCTCTGCTTTTTTGACAGAGAACCACGAAATTCTAAGTTTTCAGTGCCAAGCAGTCAAAAAGCCCTCTCAATTCTTTCAGAAAGGAAAGGAAGAGCTAGAAACGAAAATAAAAATTGTCCAAAAAATTATGTGACACGGACAGGAATTGAACCTGCAACCCTTCGATGACAACAGCATTCACTGGAGTCGAAAGCTCTACCATTGAGCCACCGCATCGACCCTTAAATAAGCTACGGAATGCTCAATCACAGCATGTGTTGTACCTAACCCTATCCTAAAATGATGCGCGAGCCATGTCAAGTTCAAGGATTGTACTCCCCTCCCTTCTATCCTTTCTAATGCACAATGCAGAAATAGATGGTAATTTATGCGCTTCACAATCCTTCATTTAGTACTAGTATATCAACACTAATATTTGGAAAAATAACACGTGCTTCGAATAGCAGTGGCTGAATGACCGTGTGAAATGGAATTTTACTCCATATTTACTCGAAACGACAATTTCAACTAGGAAACCTTCCACTTCGATTGTCGATCCCTGAATGCGATGACCCAGAATGCCTTTAGGTCTTCTGGTATTTTGCGCCGCGTCGAATATGCGTCAATACGAGGCTATTGGACCTGTCTTCCGTGGCGCTCACGGCAAGTCAACCAGAATGCAAAAGTCAGATTTTACACTTGCTCCGATTTGAGAACGCAACATCGTACACTCGAATCCATAATAAACCGTACAGACTCAGGTAACCAAATAATCATACTAAACATAATCATACAACGTATATGTCAGTCTAATCCCGTATGCGTGTCCAACCCTTCGCAACAGCCTTTTCGACTGCAATCCGCTCACTTTCCAATACACTCAGTAGATCTCGCAAAACAACCGCCTGTTCTTCACGGGCTTCTCGTATCCTAATACCATGACTGCTCCCTCCTGACTCCTTCCTTGCACTTCCTCCCGCTGGACTAGGAGTACCAAGCGCGGCACCGCCTGTACCCCCACCTGTCATCCACGAATACTTCTTTCTGCCACCTGAAACCATAAGCGCTGCAGTAGCGTTTGCCGCACGGTGCATAACTTCCTCTGAGACATGCGACCCCTTCTCGCCATCTTGTTTCCCAGTACCTTCACCAGATCCTCCACCTGTACTGCCATTCCTCAATTCCAGCGCTGCTTTTGAAACAAGGTATCTCTCCTCGCAATCCTTATCATTTATGGCAACTTGCCGCAGCGCCTTTGCAACATCAGAAGCGTTGGAAGTATTACTGCTCCGCGCACCAGATTCCCGCCGATACCGAGATGTGACGATCGCTGATGTGAGGATATTACTCAGCCATTCCTGACACGCTAGTGAGATCAGAACTAGGACATCATTTTCCTTCGTTTCTGTGTTAGCGGACGGCACTGCCAAAGGAGGGGGCTGGATATCATTTTCTATCGCCAATGACGCAACGATTTGCCGGACACTGTGGAGATCTAAGAACGGGCTTCGCCGGTGGATTTGTAGAGAATCTGACTCAAGACCATCTATGGGAAGGAAATCTGCGAGCGAGGGAATGCCGCCGAGTGATGCAGCCGCGGACGAGGAAAGGGCGGGTGTAGAGATCGAGCCGGCGCGGGGTAATTGTGCACGAATGGGGATGGATGACGAGAGGAGCTGTTCTTCCTCACGAAGATCAAGGCCCGCTGAGAGAAGTGCGTCGGAAAAGTCGTTAGGATCTTCCTTCAATATTGAAGCGCCTATGCCGGAGGTCTGTGGGAGTGTAGCTGATCGCATGGTTGGGGTAATGGGCGCCGGACTGGCGCTTCGGCTATTACTGCGGCTCGCGGATGCGGATCCCGGGGTTGACGGACCAATTGAGGAGATACTCTGGGATGCCATTGTCGCTGGCGCTGATGCTAATGATGATGGAGGAGGCATGGAAAATGATGTGGCGAGCTTTGGCCGTTTTGCTGCAGACGCTGGGGTTGGTGCTGAAGGCGGTGAGGGCCTCTTGTTACTTGTATTTGCCGGGCCAGATGCTCCTGGCACCTGAAGTGGAGAGTCCGACATATTGAAGTCGCTGGCTCGTTAGTGTCCAGTAGATGTATTTGGACGATGAACGGTTCTGATCGTAGACGATAGTTAGTTGTATGACCGGTGACGGACCCAACGGAGAAAGCTGTGAGGCGCGATGATGTAGAGTGATGCAGAGTTTTTGCAATACCCTGACCCCCTAAACCCTAAACCCTATTCCTGTCGCTGACCTCGATGTCTGATTTAATTCTCAATTCTCCTTATATGCAAGTCTAGACAGCATGATCTTCGGTATGAGGTAATTGTCACTTTGTTTGGCATAAGTGATGACTTTGCATGAAGATTTTGGCGGTTTGTAGGTCCTTGCCAAGTAAAGCTTTTAGCCCTTTTGACTGTTCTCTAGGCCATTTTACATCATTTCGACATCACAGCATCTACGATGTGCTCATCGTGGAGTGCATATTAAGAGCACGTCAATTAGCGACAACGTAGTCTTTAGTACTTGCTTGTAGCCGTTCGATATCGTCATAAATGGCTCGAAACGCTCCTTCGCAATTGCTCGGTAATTGAGGACACAGAGAACTAACTGATCGTCCACTAATCATACATCATTGTGGAATTTACGCAATTGTAGCGTCTGCTCCATTTGTGAAGTCGTTTGAAGCCGTTGGCTCCTCCTCTATCCGAGTTTGATTCCAAAATCGTAAATGTAAAGTCTACGACCTTCCCTTGCACAGTTTGGTGTCATGCATTACTGTGAACGGCATCCACGATTAGTACCTCTAACAGGTATTGGAGAGCCACGACTCTCATTGCGAAAGGATTCATTTTCGTGACCCCTATTGACAAACGCGGACGTCTCTCAAGAATGATCTGGATTAGCATGAGAAGCATGAGGTAAACCTGAAGGATCGCGTCCAACTCATTCCTTGAGGAGAATTGTGTGTTGTCCAACTGGCGAACCTTTGAGTGGAAGCTTCACGATGGATTTGGTCACACCATATGCTTTTGGCGTTGGCGAAGATAGGTACCGTCCACAGAGAGTTCGTTAAGAAAAGGGTGCGATTGTATTGAAAACAGTTCTTCGATGGAAGGAATTGAGAGGAGACTTGCTGCTTAGATGTAAACATAGTGAAATTCGTGCATGATTTGCGTTCGTCACTTTAAGCATACGGATAGATACCATGATATAAATTCCAGATACTAGAAAGCGGACATGGAGACTAGAGAGCGGTTGTAGATTACAAAGCGACGTTGTAGATTACAAAGCGACACGTCCTTTTATTTGATCGATTGAACTTTGCGCTGCAGGTTTCCATCTGTCAATGCACTTGAAGCCTTAAATAAGCCGCCTGCTTCTGAAACATTGTTCCGGTGCCAAATTCCGAACTCCCGAAACTCGGAGTATTAAATCACGCTCGTGCCACTTAAACTTCGGATGAAGTGTAAATACAAATGACGAACCGCCCGCTCATTTACATTATAATCGGAAGTGGCCGAATTGCACGCATTGGGCACCATGTCGCTGAGTGGATCAACGAAGTTGGCTCAAAATCATTCCCTTCACTTGAGCTCGAAATTATCGATCTCAGAGACTACGACCTACCATTGATTAGTGAGGAACCACATATCCCGAATACCGGTATATACACCCGCGAAGGTACCAAGCAATGGAGTACAAAGATTCTTAAAGCGCAGGGATTTATTTTCCTCACACCAATTTACAACGGATCGTATCCAGCTGTGCTGAAGAACGCAATCGATTATTTGAAGCGAGAATGGAATGGGAAGCCGTGTGGGATTGTATCTTACTCTAACCGAGGAGGAGATCGGGCTGCAAAGCATCTGAGTGATATCTTGGTAGGAAGCTTGAAGATGAACTTGGTCATGCCGGCAGTATGTCTTAAATCGAAGATTATTGTGGATGAAAAGAGTGGTGTGAAAGTCATAGAGGGGGAAGAACTCGAAGTTGCGACTGGTTTGCTGGGAGGTCTTTTGTCAGGATTGGAGAACCAATTGGTAAATTGAAGTTAGATTCGAATACATCCAGAAACTATTAGGAGGCTTATAATAGTCCATCTATGAAATTGGGGTTCAGTTATCTCTGCTGCAAAGTGAGTCATGTGTTGATGGCCATCAAGGGGACCGCGTCGAAGTTCCTAAGGACTTGACCAGGCTGGTATACTCGGTACTTCACTGCTCACTCGCTGCAGGAGCCCCGGTCTGTGCGATAAGGAGCTTGAGCCCAACCTCCCTCCATGGTCTTGGGGTTAGGGGTGTCCAGACTTGTGAATCGCAGCTCTTGTAGTTAACCCTCCGATGTGGCACGTGTTCTTTGTTGTTTCCTGGCTATTGTTGACAGCCAAATAGAGCCAAATATATGCGGTGCCCGGCCAGCTTGCTCCTTTTTTCCCAAGTGGTTTGTTGCACAAATTCTCACGCCGTACAAGTCATTTCGTTACAAACTCCTCACGAAACGACAGCACGATCAGAATGAGGAAATCGAATGATACACGGAACTAGTGATACAGGCTAGTATGACCTGCCTGGAGCACGCTCGTGGTTATGAGGACGACCGGATTTGGGGCTTAGGCAAGCCATGACAGATTAATCACTTGAATGCTGGCCCATACAGCCATCCATCTCCTCGTGCGGGGAGGCTCTTAATCAGTATTGTCATAAGGCACTGATGTAAAATTGATGATTTCAAGCTATCGGGATTTAGCTCCATCTGTATACTCGTTCGTTGCACCATCCTCCTTTTCGGTGTCAGTCGACCGGTACGCCACTCTTACAATGACACCCTATAAGATGTGCCAGGCTCCCAGGACCTCCATGTACCTTTCTCCACTTGTACACACATCCACAGGTGTGTGACAATTTATCAGCAATGAGGAGTAGAAGCGAAAATGCACAGTGCCCTCACGGGATGTCATCGACATATCAGATTTGGGCAACTTCCGAGCTCCTTGCGGTGCGACGAAGAAGACCCTAAATCATAAGGTCATCATAACTACCTCCACCATTTATGTCGTCCTCGGTAACTCATCCGCTTCGCGTACTTTCCTTAATGCCAATTCAAATCCAATGTTTCTCAAGTCTCTGACCATCGAACTTGATGCTTCAACAAGAGACGATTTGTCGTGAAGTACTCTAAACCTTGTTGATCTGTATAGATGCCTTACTGTGCTACACTGAGGGCACAGTGATATAATGATTGCGCTGGCGTTTTGTGCAGTCAATTCGGCGCACGGTGTTGGCACAACCAATGCCCTTCTTTACAAGACCCGCATAGAAGTAAAAGCGGATCCTGACCGAAAAGTGGACAGTTGAAACCCATCCCGCAAGCCTCAGCAAGTGACGGAACATATCTCGTAGAAGGTAAATTATATCTCGCCGTCTACGTGGATCCGAGAGCGCAAGTCGAATGAACCTACCGCGCAGAGGTGCGGTTTCGCTGCAAACGCCAGACAAAAGAACTTCTCGGAGAAAATATGGCAATTGCCGTAGTGCTCTGAACGGAGTTTTAAGGTGGCAGAAAAAGTTCCCAAAGACTTAACCGCTATCTATAAAAAATCATATCTCTTTTACCAAACTCTCATCTAAAAAGCCTTCCAGTCAAAGCTCTGTTCCCATGCGTATGCCGCTTTGAGAATGCTCATCTCGTCAAACGACCTGCCCACGATCTGCATGCCAATCGGCAATTTGAGGTTCTCATCCTCCTCCGGTGACAGCTTCGCGATTGGCAAACTCATTGCCGGATTTCCTGAGATATTGAAAGGCATAGTGTTCTGCGTCGTGCCGATGGCCTTTGACATCTTAGTGAGAATGTCATCTTCCACTTTGCAGGTGTGGTTCGGAGGCGTAGGAGCACACGGCGTGATAAGAATGTCGTATATATCGAAGAGCGCGTTGTAAGTTTCTTTCAGCTTCCGCGCAAGGTTGAGCGTCTTGTCGGTAAGACCGGGATACTTATTTTTTATATACTGTCCTCCCAGAAGTGCATTCGTGCCGGCCGGATTCTTCATTGACAGCTTATCAAACTTTTCCTGCGTCCATTTCGAAAGCTCAACATTGAGGCTAGCATCGTGCACACCAAATCTCACAGGATTCTGAGCTTGGCAACCGTGTTCTGAGAACCCTTGACGAGTCGCGATGGTCCATATGGCAGGTGCTAGCGCATGCATCGGAACCGAAATCTCCTCTACCGTAACTCCTTCACCCAAAGTCTCAAATGCTTTCGCAGCAGCCTTTACTTTCTCAGCTACCCGCGCGTCCAGACCGGGCATATCGAACGACTCGATGATCAAACCGATTTTGAAGCCTTTCACCGCATTCTTCGGTACGCTTTTGAAGCAGACCAATTCATCAAAATAGTTTGGAATAGGCGTTGGCAGACCAATTTGACGATCATCATATCCGTCCGGACCAGCGAGCACCTGTAGCATCAACGCGTTATCAAGAACAGTCTTGGTCATAGGTCCAGTGTGGTCGACAGTTGCAGCGAGAGACGCGATGCCAGTATACGGTACCAGCCCAAATGTGGGCTTAAGACCCACGAGACCACAGTATGATGCCGGAATACGGATCGAGCCGCCTTGGTCACCGCCAATTGCAAGATCGACGACACCAGCAGCGAGGAGTGCCGCGCATCCACTTGAGGATCCCCCGGCATTGTACTCCGTCGCATAGGGATTCTGGACATAACCATACGCGTTGGTGAATGATGTCGGAGACATCGAAAAGTTCTCGCATGCTCCTTTACCTATGATCTCAGCACCCGCAGCCAGAACCCTCGTAACAACTGTCGCGTCATATTCAGGCACGAAACTCCCTGGCAGTATGACATCTGTTCCCAGTAGCGAGGGCACATTCCCAACGTTAATATTATCCTTTATCACCAATTTCCTTCCTGCTAGAAACCCAGTCTGATCTGCGGCCAATGTGGACTTAATGTTCACTTTGTACGCCCAAGCGTTGAACTCATTCTTTTCTGGTTTGTGAACATCTTCTCGTGGGAATCGGATCAGGTCGAGCTTGGGTAGGTAGTCTTCCTCGGCGGCAATAGACTTTGCCAATTCGTCCAATCCAGAAAGTAGGATGCAGTACGCTTCGACGTCCTTGTCGGGGACTTTGACGTTGAAAAAAGAGGCAGTTTCCTGGAGTTGTTCCGGCGTGAACGAGCTGAGAAGATCAGGGTTAGTGAATCCCAGAACAGCAAACACAACGCGTTGAAATACACATTTTCTCTGGAAGTCGAGCCACGGACATTTCGTGCAGCGGAGTCTGCTATATTATACAATTGAGTCAGGAGGTATATACGAATGGGAGACACCAGTTGGAAAGAGGGAGCAACGGCCACTTCGTATATCTGAACAGACTAATCCGGGGCCTCCCGATAACAATTGACCTAAACCTATCAAGGCATGGCACAAATGGGCTCGAATTAATTCGCAAGAACTCCTGAACTTCCTGCTTGAGGAATGCCATGTCAAGACGTGCAACAGCAAAATATATACATCATATCATGCAAGTGTTATACATCCATGGATTCCTTGTGGCTTTTTTTATATCAGACCAGACCGGCCGAAAGATAAACCACGTAAGTCAAATCCGTAGTCCAAACTTACAACTCACCGCGATCAGTCCTCGTCTTTTATTTGTTGTATAGCGAGTAATACCCGAACGACTTACATTCAATTCTAAATATACAAATATGTAAAAGTCAATCATACCGTGAGATGTGATGTCCATGCTCCACATAACCATAACATAAAACTCAACAAAAGCAGAATTACTCCATAATACATAATACGAGAATACAAGGAATACAAATCAAGCCATAATCACCCATAGTATCTCGAATTTTACCCAAACTTGCGACATGTGACATGAAATACCCAAACCACATAAATTTTACTTTAAAACTTCAGAACCATTTCATGACATGTCGTCCACACGAATCCACTCTTTAAGGTTCTTCGTGCCCTCAAATTTTCCTTCGATGCCCATCCATATCGACGTCGCAATAACTGAGACCACGACGACGATAGTCGCCACCCATGCGCCTGCTCGATCACTATTTGTAACCGCCTTGACGTTGGTGTTACTAATCGCACCGGTTCCGAGGGATGAATCACCGGTAGATGTGCCACCGGATGAGTTGGTATACGGTACGTCGGAATATGGAATCAACTGGCTCTGAATTACTTCCAAGGCAGCCATCTGTTCACCCAGACCGTAATTACCATCATATGTTCCAGTGAGCCAGGTGTATCCGCAAGTTACGCCGTCAGATCCACCGTTACAGGTCGCAGCGGCCGCGACCGCCGAGGCTTTCAGGATAGGAGAAAGTGCAGTGGAGGTGAACGGCGCCAACTGAATAGTGAGACCCATCCACCGCGATATATATGCCTTGAAAGACTGCTGATCCGTATTGCACGAATTTGACGGCTCGCACGTCGGCTCGTAAATAATATTTGTGCTGCCATAGAGAAAAGTATTGAGAGACGAAGCCAAACTGTCGACTCGCGCCTTCCACGTTTCTGACCCGGTGTAGTTGTACATATAGGCCGCGCCGGCTAGGAAAACGCCCGCGTTGTAAGTCCACTGGATCTGATTCAATTTCGTGCAGTCATCCTCAACGTAACCACCGTCGTACACAGCGAGATACGTGCTGTTATTAATCAGACCCTCCGCTACCTGCCAATCCCAGACCTTCTCGGCCCAGTCAGCATATGTATCATTTGACGTATACCGCGCGAGTCTAGCGCCCAATTGAAACAACACCCCGTTCGAGATCGAGTTTTTGTAATCGTATCCATTATTGAAAAAATACTTCTGCCATCGTACACCACCATTGCAAGTGGCTGGGTCCCACGCCAAAGCGATCGAGTTGAACACTGCCTGGGCCAACGCCAGCCACTGCGGCTGATCGGGAGCGGGATTTGTGAAGTTGCGCTCGGCTGCCGCCATCGCAGTGATACCCCAGAATCCCTGGTCATCGTTTCCGAGGGAAGCTGCCTGAGCACTCGGCGCGTAATCCCATTCAGCGCCAACCTGGGCAGTGAGACCGTCTACCATCACGTCCACGTACGTGTCGTCACCAGTATAGAACCAGTAGTCTAGCATGCTCTGTTCTCATTAGCATTCATGAGCACAGAAAACGGAAATTCAATTCACATACACCCCACGCGGCACCCGATTCCCACCAGTAGTAGTTCCCCGAGAACACGCCTGGTGTACCGCCAGCTTCATTTCCGTGATAATAGTTCATGAGACCATCTGCAACGATCTTCGCAGCGGCTTTGATTGAGTCTGCGACGTCTTGATGTTAGCATCTAACCCCGAGAACTCGGACGTCATTCGCACGAATACAGGCGCATAAACAACAGATCCGTTAAGAAGGTAACAGTGTCAGAAAATACTCATCATACCTTCATTGGCAACATCAAGAGTGAATCCATTGGCCTGAGTAAAAGAAACCAAACAACTACTCAAGACTAGTGATATGGATTTAAAGCCGAACCCACGCATTTTACACCTACTGAAACTCTTTTTGAAATAAGAATAGAGAAGTCGCTGTCCCGATGATATAATACAGATGCTGAAAAGTAATATAGTCTTGGATAGGGGAAATTCGGGATGTTGCGGCGACTTTTGAATCTCCGCGACTCCTGGATTCAACGGTTCCCCTATGTATAAGTGGGCAGACAATTCTTCGCCTCAATGCTACCATGCACGAGCACCAATACCTGAGCCAGCCTCAAGCGGCTGGGCGTGGCGCAGCTTTGTTGCTAACTTTAGATCGGAGCTATGCGACGCGCTGATTGGAGTGGGTTAGGGTAAGACTAATGATAGGGAGGTTCAGCAACCATTTTTACGCCAACCATAATTACGTGAAGTAGCTCTTGCCCAAGTTGGTCGCGTCAATTTGAGAAATGCCGTCTGCACCATTTTTACGCCCAATTTTACGTGAAGCGTAAAATAGACTCAGTCTAATGCCAAATACTGTATAGGTGACTTTGCTTAGCACGACGCGTGACTTTTTATTTATACTTCTAGCACGTCCGTCCTCGCAACATCGCCAACTCTGACATCTCCTTTTTATCTATCTCAGGTAGCCTGCACGCCAATTGCTCATTGCTTACCGTATTCGACTGTACTTCCAGGGCATTAATACATTTCGCGTTCCCGACCATATCGGTTATTTTAGGCAGAATAGTCGACCTATGCTCGCGTCATCGCGTTCTCAAGCTCACAGATTCAATTGGAACACGCGACTGCTTACCAACTCGCACACATGTTCTCTGATCGACATGAGATCGGTCACCTCTACGGCGACACCCGAAGTCCTTTCGAGTCACGCAGCATACTCAGCGTGGCGTCTCATCAACACTTCTAAACGCTCCTTCGGGGCGACAGGGAGAAAGAATCAAGACCTGAAACTGGGCTAAACCACCGATATCTGGAAGAAGGTCCTGCTAGTGCGAACTACCTGTTAGCGTAACCATTTAAGGCTAAAACTTACCTTAAATGCGTAAAACTGGAGTTAAGGTTTTACTTTTTTCTTTTTTTCTGAAATCACCGAAATCATGTAAATTACGGGGCAAATTTTAAGGGAAAAATGTGGGGGTAACGGGGCAAGGGTTATTTCACGTAAGGGTAAAAATGGTTTGCAGAACCTTTGTGTCACGCCAGACATATACGGTCTCTGCCAACGAGCGGTACACCCCTTGGTTCCTTTTGAAACCCCTCGTTGAACATCTATTAATTTATATAGATCGTAATTCATTTCAAGTCTAACTATTTACATCTATGATCAGAATTTGAACCTAAGGAACACCATTACCATCCGGCCCATAAACCCTTACTTCATCACAGCCCTAAACTCTTCCACCGCTCCATCCACGCCCTCACTGCGACTACACTCAACCGCAACCAGATGTGCAAATTCCTTAGACTCCCAGTACCCTGAATGCGCTGTCAGAATGCTAAGGTATTGGTTCTCCAGTGCTCCAGTAGGCTGCAGCACGTAATCGATCTGCCCATTCTCGTTGAGCATATACATGCGCCGCTTGATCATCTCTTCGTACCTGAAATCACGTGTCTGCAACTCAATCTGTGAAGTCTCGCCACCAGAGTTCGAATACTTCGAATTCCGAAACTGAGGTCGTTGGTGGACGTACTCATCGTCGTCGTAGTCGTCCTCGTTAGATGATTCTTCCGCAGACAAGATACCCCGTTCATCCTCCTCCACGCCCCTCTTCTTCCGCATTGATTCTCTATTTTGCTGAATCCGCTCACCTGCCCGCAATGAAGGCCTTACAGGGAAGGCCGCCCCCACGGCGGCCTTCCCGCCGGCTTCCCTCGCCTTCCCTAAAACCTTCGTCCGCGCTGCCGCAGCCCGTTTGCGAAGCTCTCCCTTCTTCCCCTCTGATGTGAACAACCGCGAGACAAAACTTCCCGGTAATGCGGGCAGTGAAAGGACCGCGCGCTGGAGTTTCTCAGCGTATTCGGGATCGACGCACGGATTGAGCCTGTATGCGATCGGGTCGGATGTGTGGATGACGTTGTAGACGTTCTCGGCTGCAAAGCAGCCGTAGGTGCCGCCATGGTCGACGCCCAGTTCGAACGGTGTGATCTCTTCCGTGGTGGATGGGCCGTTAACATCGGTGGCGGGAATCGATGCGGCAATCTTATCAACACGGTCGAGGGTTAAGATGCGGGGTAAAAGGTTCGCACGGTTGAGGAGGAGGAAGAATCCGACGGGGCTGCCAGCCAGGAAGAGATTTCGAACAGGGAATTCCAGTGCCACATCTCCCTTCTCACCGACGTCCATTTGTGAAAATAGGGGAGGCGGCACAGTAGGCTGTCGAGAGAGGATATCGGCCGCGATCATTGATCCTAAAGAATGAGCAATTATTGACACCTTTCCCTTCCAACCGGGGTTATTCCGCATCCAGAGGCGATAGATGCGATTTGCTTCAACCGTCACAGCATGTATTACACGCGGACCGTGCTTGGAAAGGTAATATGGGATATCGAGAAGAACGTCAGAGATCAGATTTCTAACGGTCGGGATAGTACCGGGAGTGATGTCTGATAACGAAAACGTGCGGTGTGCCGGGGTAGAAGCAGATGCCGAGTCCGACGTCACATCTTCGTAGTCAAAGTCTATTTTTCGGCGCCAGTTGATCGGGAGGACAGCGGGAAGAGGATGTGGTGTCGAAAGGGTAGCGTGCTGTTTTGCCATGAGAACACGAAAGTTATTTATAGCTGCTGCCGGTCAGTCTTGTGCTTGTGGATAAACTCAGACAACGTACCATATGTAAAATCGAAAGTCTCAACCCGTTCTGACAGTTTCTGACCAATACCATGAACAACAAGCACGAGATGTTCAATATTTCTCGCCTCCCATTCCTCGGTGGACCTCCCACCACCACGCTTCCACTCATCGTAGTCGAATCCCCTTTTGATAACACCATCGACACCCCTTCCTGGCATTCGAACTTCGTCACCGCGTCGAGACACAGCTCCCAGTGCCCACCCGACGCCCTTTCCAACTCCACTCCTCCGTCCTGCGAATGTGTGTACCAAGATTTGTTCCGGAACAAGAACCGCGTAGCCTTCTCGCTTGTTATCATTACTTGCGTTCATGCACACACCTCCTCTAGGAGGAATATCTCTAGAAAACTCATCTTCCCGTCTCCGAGCCCAACGCGGACGTTTAACCGCACGATCAGACGGCAACGGCCAGTATACAGCTGAATAGCCCTGCGCAATCGTGACCTTGATCTTACCCTCCGCCGCCCTCCCCGTCATCCTCACGCTCCGCAACTCAGCATGATACGCCGGATCCCATGGTTGAATTTCCAGAAACCCACGCTCCAATTTCGCCACCAATGACAAATCCGAAATCGGTGAATTGGAGTACCTTCGTGGACTGGGCCCTCCATCCTCTGACGCGACAGACGCGGTGTGGAACCACGTCGCTCGTAGAACATGCGCCGTATCGTGCATCGGCCGCCAATAGATTGGCAGCAATTTCGCTACCACTGGACCAAGTATTGCAGTCGCGTCATCCTTCCCCTCCGTCACAGTACTAGGATCATCTCGATCATGCTGCTGCGGAGTCACGCGGAATTGTACCGCATACAGCCTTGCTGCGCCGACAATCACGGAGACAACAGGTGCTTTGCCATCCGAATCGGTGACCGTGTCGCCGGCGACATGATTGACGTAGACCGCTTGCCATGCAGCTTCGAGGCGGATGTTGTCGGCGGGAGAGAACGGTATCCAAGTCGACTCCTTTTCTACAGGTATGGTGGATGCAGCGGGTGTTGAGGGTGGCGGTAGAGGAGCCGAGGGATCGTCGAGGGGCGCGGTCGCATTATGGAAGAAGTAAGGGGGCATTTGGATAAGAGGGAATGCTAACCTCGAGATGTGAATGAGGTAGAGGAACAAGATCCAGTTGCGCGGGCGTGTTGGGAAGCTGGTGATGGTTGGGAGTTCGTGGAGGAGAGCTTGAAGATCGACGCGTGGGACGCACCATGACGTTGTGGCGTTCTGCCGCACGGCTCACACAAAATGGTAGTATCATACGTCCTGAATATCACATTGTTCACATATTTCACTTTGCACTCTCTGCTTATATCTAAAGGAAGTCTAGGATGCGGAACCAAGTTTAGTCGCTTCTTCAATGGCAAGAGTGAGTTGATAATGCTGCGCCCTGAATCCTGCCGTCGACAGCAGCGTATACGTGTATGGCTCCGATCTGCAGCTTGGACTGTGCCCTTTGGACGTTGACTATATAAAACAAATATAAGAGATTCTTGTGTGTCTTATTATGTAGTGATATGAATACCACTTCGCGAGCCGTGCCGATAAACCTCTATATCAGCGTGCTTCCATCAAGTCGATTTGTACAGTACAATACAGTATGTGTACAAATATATTGCAGGTTCATAGATCACACTGGATAATACTGGTGATCACAAGCATTGTACTCGCGTGCCAAAGTGCCGCGCAAATCGAAAATTCCTGACCATTCTTCCTCATCTCATCCTTGATTCTGCGTACAAAGATTCTTTATATTCTTTAGCCACAAAGTACTAGCTGGGTGTATATTTTCGTCTTTCTGAAGACATCATTAATCCCAGTGTGCTTTGGTAATTCTGGCCCTTTGTCACAGTGCCGGCCAACGCCACCGCCGCACAATCGTCAACGCATCTCAAATATTTTATAGATTCATACGCCCTTTTTCTTTTTGTCGAGCCATTCCATGATCCAGCGCGAGCGAGCTCCTTTATGATGATTCTCCTCTCACGACAAAGTAGACTCATTTCCCTCCTCGTCCTCGACTCTGCCTTCTTTCTTCTGGAGGTCATCATCGGCTATGCAGTTCACTCCCTAGCCCTCGTCGCCGACTCCTTCCACATGCTCAATGACGTCTTCTCCCTCATAGTCGCCCTCTGGGCTGTTCGCGTTGCGAAATCCCGCGGTGCCTCCTCCGAATATTCGTATGGGTGGCAACGAGCCGAAATCCTCGGTGCGCTGATTAACGGCGTGTTCCTCCTCGCGCTGTGCCTTACGATTTTCCTCGAAGCGCTCCAGCGGTTCGTCGAGCCGCAGATCATCACGAATCCGGTGCTGGTGCTGGTGGTAGGATGTGCGGGGTTGGCGTCGAATCTCATCGGACTGTTGCTGTTCCACGAGCATGGACATGCGCATGAACACGGTCATATTGATCATAACGCTTCAGAGATGGATGCAATGGAGATCGGTGCGATGTTGCCTGACCGTGTTGTTCAGGAGTCGCTCGTGGCGCAAAGACGTGTGAATTCTGCGGACTACTTCGACGCCGACGACACTCAGGCCGAGCAGACAGCTCTTCTCTCCGACTCCCCTGCGCTGGACACACTCCCGTCCGCACACCCACGCAAGCGGACGCAGCAATCTCTCAACATGCGCGGGGTGTTTCTCCACGTGATGGGCGACGCCCTTGGCAACATCGGCGTGATTGCCACTGCGCTCTTCATTTGGAAAACTTCCTTCCCATGGCGCTATTACTTCGATCCGCTGGTCTCACTCATCATTACGCTCATCATATTCGCCTCCGCGCTGCCCCTCGTCAAATCTGCATCCAAGATCCTCCTTCAGGGTACGCCCAAGGGCATAGACTTGCACGACATCAAGGACGAGGTGCTGGCGATGAAAGGCGTGCGGTCCGTGCATGACTTGCATATCTGGATTTTGCGGGAGAATCTGTTTATTGCGTCGTTACATGTCGCGGTTACGGTTGACGCTGACGAATTTATGGATATGGGGAAAGAGATTAGGAGGCAATTGCACATGCATGGGATTCACTCTGCGACTATCCAGCCGGAGTTTGTTGGTGCGGGTATGGACGGTGTCGAGGGTGCGGTGTCGGGATCGTCTGCGACGGCCCCGGCGTCGGCAGATGGGTCAGCAGCGGGTGATGAGCATCAGCTGGCTGATGGTACGTTTGATCAGAGCTGTCTCTGCGTGGATGACTGTGGTGAGGATGCGTGCTGTGTAATGAAAGGTGGCGTAGAGGAGGATCACGGGCCTAGCATTAGGTAATGACGGACGTAGGATTTTGAGATAAGTTATAAATGTAGCATCGGGAGCAAGTGGTGGAGGCGTGAAATTTGTTATCCAGTTTGGCTAGTCGTTAAATTATGGAGTTGATCTGAAATTTGGATTTGAGGGATATTTGTTTTAATCAACTTGGATAAAAGAATGGACAGACGTGCTGACAATCTGTAAAACATGATTCTTCCATTAAAAAGTTTCTCGTGAAGCCGCAGTCCACCAAACTGCCCTTCGGCTAACCAATATATCGGGCGTTCTTCAAAGTCGTACACCGTATCAAACGTATATATCATTATTAAAATTATTACATGCATGCATATACTATTCTCTGTAAATAAAACAGTGCTCAAAGCAAAACAATTGTGACAAATAGAAATGCGACAACATTCCCGCTGGCATCGCATACACACGCATTGGCACACACAGTGTGCTTTCTATTCCCTCATTCATTCGAGGTCTCCTGATAATTGTCCCATTACACATGCACTCACTCCCGCAAGCCACAAGCCACATCGTCCGCTAACTTAAACCGTCACCTCCACCCTCGCCGTCCCGCCCAACGAATCAACCGTCGGCAATAAGTAGGTAATATCATCCCATGGATGTCTGTACAATCCCGTCCGCAGCCTCTTCTGATCGAGGTAGTGCGCAATCAACCCAATCGATCGACCCAGCACGAACAAACCGTTCAACACGCCCATTCTCAAGTAATCCTCTGCCTCATCGGTGGTGAACGCACCGCAATGCCTCATCAAATCGACGAAGCACACAGCTACGCAGCCATCAACATTCAGGATAAGGTTATCCTTCTTGGAGGTGGTCACGGATTCGACCGCAAGGGCGTAGTCCAGCAGTTTTGTCGAGGGGAAATTTTTCCGGGCAAACTCCTTGACGAGCTCGACACGCATGTCAGGGTTGTTGCGCGACTTGATCTTGTGCCCGATGCCGGGGATAAGCTTGTTTTGCTTGCGCATTGAGTCGACGAACTGGCGTGGGGAGAGACCCTTGTCGAACGCGGTGGTGAATTCCTGCGCCGCGCCATCAAGAGCACCGCCGAAGCGCTCACCGATTGTGAGCAGGCCGGAGACGAGAGCAGAGATGAGGTCCTTGCCGGCACGGGTGGTGATGATGGTGTTCATGGCGCCAGAGACAGCAGGACCGTGATCAGCGGTCAACATAAGGACCATCTCAAGGAACTTGGACGCAAACTCGGGGAGGCGGCGACGGAACCACAGGAGCGACATAACACCGCCAATGCCAATGTTGTCCTTGAAGACGTCGGTGATGGGCATGCCGGCGTAAAGTAACTCTTGGCCACGGTCGTCCGAGATTGTGGAAATGAACGCCGCAGGCTTGCGGATGAGGCCAAGCTCCTGTGCCCAAGCGTAGTCGATAGGGATCTTCGGCGGCTCGGGCTCGGGCTTGGGAACGATAACACCAGTCTTGACAAGAGACTTGTAGAGCGTGGAGAGAACGTCAGGGAGATCCTCGAAGGTGTCGGGGACATAAAAGCCAGCAGCCTTCATGGACGCGTTCTTGGCCTTGGCTGTCTCGAGCTGCGAGTTGGCGAACGAACCAGCATGGCCAAACTGGACCTCCGTTGTGAACATGGATGCGCATGTGCCGATAGCCCAGGCAACGATGGGCTTGGTGATCTTACCGGCCTTGACGGCCTCGATAACGCGGTACTCCTCAACACCACCGACCTCGCCGAGCAGGAGCAAGATCTTGCACTCGGGGTCAGCTTCATAGCGCAGCAAGTGGTCAATGAAGGTGGTACCAGGGTATCTGTCACCACCGATTGCAATGCCCTCATAGACACCGTCGGTAGTCTGCGCGATAATGTTGTTGAGCTCGTTAGACATACCGCCCGACTTGGAGACGTAGCCAACAGAGCCAGGGCGATAGAGCTTGGAGGCGACGATGTTGTCCATCATGCCACCAGTATTGCCGATCTTGAAGCAACCAGGCTTGATTCCGCCAACGGTAGCGGGGCCAATGATGACGACGCCCTTCTCCTTAGCGCGAAAGAGGATCTCACGGGCACGACGCTCTGGGACACCCTCAGCGATGATCGCGATGGTCTAGAAGCACAATTAGCACTCAATTGATCCAAACAGGACACTAGGAAACTCACTCTGATCTGGGGAAGCTCGAGCAGCTCGAGTGTTGACGAGTACACAGATCGCGAGGAGGCAAAGTTGACAACGACGTCGACCTCGGGGTGCTTCTCGGCGGCCTTCTCGACGGACTGGTAGACGGGGAGAAGGGTTTCCTTGGTGCCCCAGTACATCTTAGAGACGAACTGGCCTCCAAAAGGGTAGATGATTGCTGCGACGGAGGGAGTGGTGCGCTTGCAGATGAAGTCGAAGTCAAGCATGCCTTGGCAGGCTCGCGGCTGGAGGCCATAGACGAACGCACGGGTTTTGTTGTGGAAGAGTTGGTAGGACGGCAGCGGCGAGGCTGGCGCGGTAGGAGGCGCGAAGCGCGTGATGTTGGCGTCAGCAGAAGGCGACATTGTATGTGTGTGCGGTGGATAAGAGGGATCAAGGAGTGTGAACAGGGGTGTGCAAAGCTCAGCGGGCGGGCACACGAAGTTATAACAGGCGGCGGCGTATGGGTGGGCTGCGTCTGGCGGCACGCGTTGGGCAGTGTGGCCTGAATGTTGGCCAAGCCGGGTAAATGTGGGGAGCTTTGCGAGTCGCTTGCCCCAATTAGGCGGCCTTGGGGGGGCGAGCGGGCTGGGGCCTACGCGGGCTTGCATACTCCAGAACGGGAAGGACTCGACGCCGCGCTGGGGACGCGGTACATTCTGGCACGCTTGGGTCGTAAAACTCAGCACTGGCGAGCCGCAGCAGGCACTCTAAGACGATGCAGCTCGCGGGGATGACCCTAGCCCTCTTTGCGGGCAGCGGCGGCCGCACAACGCGCTGCTCAACATTTCTTGTTAAAAGCTCGTCCGCACCCTCGCGCAGCTTCACGACCAAACGACCACGATTCACCACGCAACGTCTTCCACACACAATTGATCCATAATGTCCGCCAAATCCATCCACGAGGCCGACGGCAAGGCCGTTCTCTCCTACTTCCTCCCCCGCTCCCCGGTGTTTACAAAAGAAGGCACCACTACCGAGTTCGTCCCTGCTCCCCCCCGCCTGGCCTCCCTCACCTTCCCCGACGACTCCCTCGCCACAGTCAGTGCCGTGCTGGACGCGGCTGAGTCACTCTACTCCTGGCTGCTTGTACCTGGCGCAAAGTTCGTCGCGAAGCCCGACCAGCTCATTAAGCGTCGCGGCAAGTCTGGTCTTCTGGCGCTTAATGTCACCTGGGAGCAGGCTCGTGCTTGGATCACCGAGCGCGCCGGCAAAGAGATCAAGGTCGAGACTGTCACTGGGTTCTTGAGGACCTTTCTTGTCGAGCCGTTTGTTCCTCACCCGCAGGAGACAGAGTACTACATCAATATCAACTCCGTCAGAGAGGTATGCGATGTATTCGGGTGTGTTGTCTGAGATTCTCGCTAACGTCCCCAGGGTGACTGGATCCTGTTCTACCACGAGGGTGGTGTCGACGTCGGCGATGTCGATGCCAAGGCCTCCAAGCTGCTGATCCCTGTCGATCTCGAGAACGCGTACCCCAGTAAGGCGACTATCACCTCGACCCTCCTCTCCAAGGTCCCTGAGGCGCAGCATGCGACTCTCGTTGACTTCATCAACCGTCTGTATGCCGTCTACGTCGACTGCCAGTTCACCTACTTAGAGATCAATCCGCTCGTTGTCGTCCCCACTGCCAATGGCGTTGAGGTCCACTACCTCGATCTCGCTGCCAAGCTTGATCAAACCGCCGAGTTTGAGTGCGGTGCAAAATGGGCCATTGCGCGGTCACCCGCCGCTCTCGGCTACGCTGCGGCCGCCAACGGCACCAGCAAGACCAACATCGATGCCGGCCCACCCATGGTTTTCCCCGCTCCCTTCGGCCGTGAGCTGTCGCCCGAGGAAGCCTACATTGCGGAGCTGGATGCCAAGACCGGCGCGTCACTCAAGCTGACCGTGCTGAACGCTTCCGGCAAAGTGTGGACGCTCGTCGCCGGCGGCGGCGCGTCCGTCGTTTATGCTGACGCGATCGCGTCGGCGGGCTACGCGAACGACATTGCCAACTACGGCGAGTACTCTGGCGCGCCGACTGAGACACAAACCTACGAGTATGCTAAGACTGTTTTGGACTTGATGACGCGCGGCGCGCCTGTCGAGGGCGGAAAGACCCTCTTCATTGGCGGCGGTATCGCGAACTTCACCCAAGTCGGCTCGACGTTCAAGGGCATTATCCGCGCATTCAAGGACTTTCAGACGCAGCTCCATCAGCACGGCGTTAAGATGTACGTCCGAAGAGGCGGGCCAAACTGGCAGGAGGGACTGCGACTCATTAAGTCGTGCGGCGAGGAGCTAGGGATACCGATGGAAGTGTATGGGCCGGACATGCATGTTAGTGGGATTGTGCCCTTGGCGCTGACGGGCAAGCGACCGCAGGGCATCATCCCCTTCGGCACTGCGGCGAGCAGCGCGGGTGTGAGTGCGTTGTGAGCGGCCGAGCGGTGGCGGGGGTTGCGACAATTCGGACGTTGAAAGCGGTGGGAAGTATATGTGATGGATTTGGTGTGAATGGTTCGGTATTGCTGGCAATAGTCGTTTTATGTATTGAATCGTCTTTAGACAAAGCGGGTTTCAGCGCGCTGCATTTTTATCTCCCCGTTACATAGTTGATCTTGTATGTGCAATTGTGTTCTTTGTACATCGTAGTTTGTCTTAATATAATTACCTAATGTCGCTCCTCCCCTCGTTGATATATATATATATATTCAATATCACTGTAGTAAATGCCAAAAAGAAATTGTGGCTCGGAAATGTGGGCCATAAGTGAGAGGTCAAGTTAGTGGGTCAAGGCTCGAGGAAACAACTACAGACACACTACTCGGAAAGTATGCCTGATATGGTAGTTTCCGAAATTTAATAAACTAATCGACGGGCCGGCTGTGAATACGGCGGGGTGAATAGCGCAGGGCTGATGACTTCAATGCGTAAAATCCCGCTGCCTGGACCACTCGTAGCACGTGAATGCCCCTCATCGGAACTATGGAAGATTGGGAGTATCACAAAAAGCGATTATTGAGAAAATATAGAGCTAATAATATTTGCAGTCGAGTAGAGCTAATAATAAAATAACAGAATGCATAGCCCGTCTATTTCAGATCCATGTTATGCAGAATTAATGCCACTAACCAGAATGCGAAATCCTCATGCGCACAATTTCAATGAACAATATAACACTAGCCACTAGCCACTATACGATCTCGCTCTCGGAGGTCTCTCCACTCTTTCGCCTGATCCCGTCAGTGACAGTCTGGGCGCTGGCAACACATCCCTCGAGCAACACCAAACCCTGCCACATCCAGCTCCCCGCAACCCAGACATTCTGTCGACCTTGCCACATGCGCATCTTTTCAACAGCCGCAACTAATTCCTTAGTTCTCACTACTCTCTCGAAAACGCTCTCCGAGACGACTTTCTCCTTCGCTATTCTTCCATCAAAGCTTCCACAAATATTGGCTTCATCCAATGTAATCGGACTTGTCGTTTGGAATATTCCGGGAAATAGCACATGAGTACACTCTGTTCCCTCTTCCGTTCTGAGAAGATTCAGGTCTCGTATGTCGGCGCCATTGAGGAAGTCGAGCACTCTCTCATCCGTGTGGACAAGTACTCTAACCGTGTTTGCCTTAACGTCCCGGAAGACCTGCTCCAGCGGCCTATGAAGTACCGCAATTCTCGACGGCGGTGTTGCGAGGACGACGTGCGAGAAGTGGTCATAGTCCTGTTCTCTGGTTTGAATTGTCCATGTCTTGCCCGTCGAGAGCATAGCCTGCACGCCAACGCCGAGGTGAATGTTCGAGCCATTGAGTGGAGTCGTAAGCGCCTCGACTGCGGAACGACTGTTGTTCGACAGAAGATAATGCGGCTGTCTGAATGTCCGACGCTTATAATCCACGACATCGACCGCCGGCGCTTCTCGAATCGTCGCCGCATTGCAAGTGGACATCGCAGCAAACAGAGATACCACATATCGATCGACAAACCAGGAAGGTATGTGCCACCGTTGCATAAATTCCTGAAGCGACTCCACAGCTTCGTTGGTTGCAACTGGGCGCTCAACGGTACCGTAATCCTTCGTAGTCAAGGTCGTGTTGTCCCAGCTGGAGCATACCGATTCGCATTCTGCTTGCATATCATTTTCGAAAGATATGCCACCCTTTGGCCGAAAGAATGCTGCAACGACTGTGAAATACATGTACCAAAAGAATACAAGCAGCAGCTCATAGGTATGACGCAATCGGCTCTGACAAGAAGGCCTGCCGCCGCGAACAAGACCTCTTCGTCCGCCATGCAAGTAGTATGTGTTCGCCTTGCCCGCATCTGTGATTTCTGAAAATGAATATGTAAATCGCGCATCGTGGAAGGCTAGCCCGAGAGATCGGTAGAGACTGATAACGCGTTGGTAATATCCTCCAGCGAAAGAACGCATGGGGACATCAATGCGGCGACATATGCCATCCAGGTCAGTGGCAGACACGGAGGAAGAGTCGAATCCAATGGTCTTGTTCTATATTTTGCGTTAATTTACAGCACTTAGGTTCAGTGACGCACGTTGGGACATACCTCATCGAAAAGATGAACTTCGTACGTCAGACTCGAAGTGCTAGCCGACGCGAGATAATACGCAGTTGCCAACCCAGCCAAACCAGATCCCACAACAGCAACTTTAACAATTTTCTGAGTGTTTTTCGAGTCCTCTGAGGACAAACTGCTCGCAGACGAGCTAATAAAAGGGTTGTGAGACATTATCGGGCACTGATTATCTCGAGGTCTTTAGAAGACTTGTGCTAAAGATTGCTGAGATAAACAAACCAATATTTCCTTTTGATTATATCCTCATTTCTCCAGGTTCCACGTCACGCTGAACGTAATTTCCCCCTTAGTTAACTGTCACTCCGCTGTGTTTCTCCGCGGCCGATGTCAAGCTCGACGAAATTAGCGTGCCTGGGCGCGCTCGTGCTTCGGAAATTGTAAACACTTGAAGAAATATAACCGAGGGAGCGAGATAGGTGCAAAGTAGGGCAACCAGTATTCGCGAAAGATCACTTAAACTTATATCTCTTCGAATAACGACTTTACAAGACACCTGATGAACTGGATGTGCTGTTTGTCCTAAGGTAGCCTGACGCAATGGTCTGGGCGTGTCGCCGCCGATCCAATTTTGCCATCGGTCAGTAGACAAACCGTGAACGAATACGACTTGTGTATTAGGGCTAAATAACCTTTCATTTCCTGGCAAGGATCCCCTGGGCCCTGATGGCTGAGGTAAATCCACTCGATGGACTGCTTCCTACCAAGCAATTTTTCTCCTGAAACTACTCTTTTAAGGTCATTGAACAGTGAATGGAGAATGGTACAGTACATATTACAACATCCGTCGAGTCGTCGACATGGTAGTCGATCATGATAAGGCTATGAATGAGGACGATTAGATAGTTTCAGATTATAGTGTATATTTTAAGTTGTGAATCCAGCTGGTTGGCAGGGCCTCACTAAAAAGAATTAAGTATGGTCAATTTCCTACAATTGCTGTAGGGCCTTTGTTGTTCACAACAACTGCTGGTGTGTAACGATAGGTTGCAGCGACGGATTAGGATGTGAGACTTCCCTCAACGGTCTGAGCACTAGGCTTGTTCGCACCTTAATGTCTAAACAATGGACTGCGTCCATGAGATCCCGTGATATATTGGAACGGCTAAGGGAATGGTTAGCGGGAACAGCTACAGGAATAATCACGGAGAGAATAGGGGGGATCCAAAATTACGTGAAGTAGCCCTTGCCCAAGTTTGGTCACGTAAGGTTGAGAAATGCGCTGTCTGCACCATTTTCACGGCCAATTTTACGTCAAGGTTAATAGACTAATGCCAAATACGGTATAGCGATCTTTCTTAGAGCGACGCGAACCTTCTGTTTACACGTCGCGCGTCGTCCTTGCAAAATGTATCATACCATCTCACGTAGCCTCACACATTAATTGCCCACTGATGGATCCTTACCATATTCAATTGTACTTTGCACACAGGGCATTAATACTTAACGCGATCTCGGCTATCTTCGCTATTTTACGCAGAGTAGTCTATGCACGCGTTATCGCGTTGTCCTTATCTGAGCTCTGAACAGCTCGGTCTACCACTGCGTAGAATCTATATCCCCTCCCCAAGGCACAATATGCTGGAGGAGGACATTAAGCTTGAGTTTCGTTTTACGCAGTGCAGCTGATGACGTTGCCGAGGAACTTCATCCGGAGTTCATTGTCACCCGGATGAGCTACAAAGCGCATAACGTAGAGGCCCTGTGCCTTGTGTTGAGGTACGATAGACGAATTTGCCATGCACCGCTTGGTTAATTGCTTCTACTCCGCCATCTTATCTCTGTATGAGTACAGGCACGGCTTATCATCCATTCCGATGATCTCGTGAAGGAGAACTTCGTTGCGTTCGGCGCACCTATGCAGTCCCTGCCTGCCTCTCGGAATTCTTACTTCGAATGTTGTCGCATTCACGACTGGTATGAATAGTGGACGCAGTTTCCTCCCCTTGCACGACGTCTCAGATTCAGAGTCGGCTAGATCAACGGCATCCAATTCCCTGTCCATAGGAGGTATGAAAAGAAGCTATGTTTAGATCAGATCGAACCGAAATTAGGCTCCACGGATAATATATGGGAAGAACGGAAGGCGACACGAATGTTTTGCAAGAAGGTTCGCCCCACGAACTAGTGTTACCATTTAAGGCTAAAGCGCACCTTAAACGTGGCGTAAGAACAATGTTAAGTTTTCCGTGAATCAGGGAAACGTGTAAATACGGGAACGAATTACGGGAAAAACGTGGGCTTCCGGGGTGTTCAGCTGGGCAAGGGTTATTGAAGGTAAATCTACACGTAAAATGTGTTGCTGGATCTCGCCCCATAACTAGGGCAGAGACGTCCAGTTCGAGGGATTTAGAGCGGGGAACAGGCACTGTTGTCTTCCCACTCCGAAGTGGATAGATTAAGCTTGGGTGCATCATCGGCAAACATATTGCTCCTTCACGGGACGCAAAGAGTCAGGAGCTAACTCGATCGAATCTATCGTCATGTCCAATTTCTTCAGTCACACAGCTTGGTTGTCGAAGTTACTCACTGCATACTTCCAGCCCTAAATCGCAACTCTAGCTTTCTTGAAAGCATTTATGTCTATTAATGTATTGTCAATCTTTTAATTAATCTTACACCACCACAATAATCTAGTTCCTTAAATATGCACAATAAACACTTTCATATCCCAATCATCAATAAACAAACGGCTCTCCAAATCCGAACTAACGCCCAATCAATCTAACAAATACTCGATATCTGGTATATTATCCACAATACGGCGTACGATTTCATCATCTCGAAGCTTAACATCAGTTATTCGAGGCGCTGTTGGCGAAAGTGTTAGAGTCCCACGTCGAGATCGGCCACTTGTATTGACATCAGTTGCAGATGACGACGCAGAGGATGAAGACGAGGAAAGATATAGATCGGTTGTAGGAGAGGACGGCTTTGGCGGAGGAATGTATATTGCTGAGATACCGTCATGCACGGAATACTTATGATGATGATGGTGATGATGGTTGTGATGTTTTGGCGGAGTCGGACCCTCTGGTCGAACTCTTGTGGAAGGACTTTGCTCCGCTGCTGATGAGTCGGAACCCAGGATATCGTCTATTCCCAGTGGCTGCTCAGACTGTGTTTGTGTCGAAGCCATAGGCGACGACATCATGTCACCCCAATCATCGTCATCTTCCACGACGCTCGGAACAGTTGACTTTGAAGATGTAGGTACCATAGACTGGTAGATAGGCTTGCCTGAGCCCTTCGCATTCTGCTGTAGATCAAGGGATTTTTGGTCCTCAGACTCCAACACAGGACGTGAACCAAGAATCATAGGACTTAACGGGTCAAGTGACCCTGTAGAAAGTGACTGTGTTGCCTTCTGAAGTGAGATCGAGGAATCTTTTCCGGTAGCCAGTGATCCCCATATTTTGTCAGGGAGGTTATCTGCAAACGAAGTTGTATTCGTATCGACAGGTAACTTTCGTAATTGTACAAGCTGTCCTGGGGTAGTATCAACGGTGGTAAAGTCGCCCCAATCGTCTCTATTATCCTCAACCTGAGGAACTGATGGAGGCTGCCCGATACTGGGACTGGGGTTCAGCGAGGAAATCTTTGTAGGTTGTAGTGCCGGTATCGTTTCGGTCACTGCTGCTGTCGTAGGAATATCAAATGACTCTGATGTATCCCTCCGCGCTACCGACCCAGCATAGTCCTGCCATCCAAACTCAAAACCGACACCCTCAAGAGCCGCACTATTTGGATCAGCAGTGACTCTCCGCTTTAAGGCAAGAGGAACACCACCACTGCTGGTCCGTCTATCCAATGGAACTGCGCTACTAGCTGCAAGTGGATCACTCATATACGCGTTTGTAGGGCTTAAACCGCCTTGAGAATCCGCATTGTCCCAGTCGAACAGGCCGCCAGCGTCTTTTCGCTGGTTTTTCCACCTATCGACGACATTGCGGACACGGGATTGAACTTCACTGTGCTTCCATTTGACTCGTATGCCGTCGTCCGTATTCGAATTTGAGGATGTGGTGAAGATTGATGACGCAGGTGACGATGGTGTAGCTTGCTCGGAGGGATGAATAGTGGGGGTGTAAAATTGACGCGTCGGACGCACGAACATGCCATTTAGTTTCCGCCTATACTAACGTTAGTTACTGATAGTCGTTCGTGTACGCTACAAACTCACGCTCTTCCAAAACTAAGTAGTGGTGGTGGAGGCACATGCGAGTCAGAGAAATAATCAGTCACGGCAGCATGTTCCCTATCCAGAACTTCAGGTAGCGGGAATATTTCAGCCAAAGTAAGACTAGCCGGAGTAGGAGGCTTCTGCAAATAATCAGATTCGGATGCAAACGGATTCGAGAACATCAGATCATCCGAGTGGCGTGGTGGAGGAAAGGTTTCACCACTGTCGTCAATCTTCAGCTTAGCTGCGATGTCCGAGTCTCCTGGTATTTCTGAAGATTCTTGATCCGACGCTGATACCATATCCACAGACTGACCGGCCGAATCCAAAGGAAAAGCCATGTCATCCTTGTCGACGGTCGCTTCCTCATCAATATCATCGTTTTGTACATAGTTAGCATCTTCGGTTTGAGCTCTCACTGTCGCTTCGAAATAATTCTCTTCGTTATTCTGCTCGATCTTCATGTCCGACGACGCTTGTCGTGGCTTAGACAATTCCAATTTCTCCTCTCTCTGTATGGCGTTCTCATTCTCATTCTCAATTTCATTCTGATCGATCAATGCTGTCCTAGTCTCCTCAGTAATAATTGGCCCTTCAACATTACTGCTGGAATCACCAATATTCAAGTCGCGGTTTACGTCGTCGCGTTCTGCCTGGTTTAGCATGTTCAATTTACTAGATTCTGTCGCCGAAGATGCAACGACATTACTTTGATCGTTCTCTGCAACCAGTGACCTTGCGATACTCTCTTTCTGCGTTTCCGACTTATCCTTTGCTTTCAAGTCGGACAGAACCTCAACAGTTTGTCGCTGATCTTCAACCGTCTGTGATATCAGATCTGGCACAGGCGGCAAATCGTGTGTCGTTATGCCCTCCTTTAGCACTTCGCGAGTAGTATCTGGAGTAGCAATTGGCGTGAGCATTTGAGGTGAAGAAGACACTGCAGATGTCCATGGATCATCATCGGGGGCGATTGATTTCCCAGCGTTGAGTTCGTCGGGCCTTGATCCGCTGGCGCTTTCGGAATTTAAGCCAAAGGAAGACTGCGACTCCGCAGATATGGGGACAGACCAATCTGGGATCACATCGTCAAGTGCCCATGCTGCCGTTGACTCCGACGCCGTTGGCGAAGACGGGGACGCGAAGGAACCCCATGGGTCCATCCTTTTGAGAACTTATTGCACTACTGGCTTTGGTGCATTTGTTGAATAGTAAAATATCGAATGCCTGTATGACAGCTACAGAACTGCACTTCAACTGTAATTGGAATCGCGAATATAACAAGCTGTTCCCATGCTTAAAAACTATAGCTGCAACTCTCCTCGACTCGGTCCTTTTTAGTACACAGACGGCGAAGGGAAGTCACTAGACCCTCGAGATGTGAGCGCAACTGCGAGTTGCGCTTAGCTCTTGGAATAGGGTTTTAGCCAGCATTCGCCTTCGGGGTTTAGGGCTTTAATATTGGGAGCGAAAGTAGTAACTAGTGTGAAAATTATCATCAAAGCACAGACTAATTCGCCATCATCGCCAATACGTGCACGATAGCCATCTTTGCGATACCGCACCTTTCTTACGTGTCAGTTTTCTCATACGGACGCCATGCCCATTACAAAAGCGGTAGAAGGAGCGGTAGGAAGTCTTACTGACCCGGAAAGATTATTGGCTATGCTGTCGCTCGAGAATAAAGCTCGCGTTACGACGAATGGACCAACCGAAGATGATGTTGATGACGACGATGTGGAGTTGGACGACGACGATATTGACGACATCAGTGCGAGTGCAAGTATCGCTTCGTTTCCTCCGACCAGAACTACACCTTCGTCTCCGCTCGCGGGAGTCAACTTCAAGGCAGGTGGACATCTTGCTCAATCGCACCCACATCTTGGATCACACACTGCTTCCCCTGCAATTACGCGACCAGCGTCGCCGTACACAGTAAACCCGCCTATCGATTTCGATGGATTATCTTGGCCGTCTGTCGGTACCCGAGGCAGATTGGAATCTACGCAGGAGGAAACCGTGGCAAAGATTGGCAGAATCGCGGATGCAGTGAGAGTCATCTTGACAGAAATTGGTGAAGATCCGACAAGAGAGGGCTTACTTTCGACTCCCGAAAGATACGCCAAGGCAATAATGTTTTTCACAAAAGGATACGAGCAGAATATTAGAAGTGTCATCAATAGAGCTGTGTTCGAGGAGGATCACGACGAGATGGTTATTGTGAAAGACATTCCAGTTTTCTCGCTTTGCGAACACCATATGGTGCCTTTCACTGGTACCATGTCTATCGGCTACATTCCCAACTCTCGAGTTCTCGGACTTTCGAAGCTTGCCCGCATCGCAGAGATGTTCGCTCGTCGACTGCAGGTCCAGGAGCGTTTGACGAAACAGGTCGCTCTCGCTGTGTGGGAGATTTTGAGACCGCAAGGTGTTGCAGTTGTCATGGAGGCGTCACATATGTGCATGGTCATGAGAGGCGTTCAGAAGCCTGGTAGCACGACAGTTACGAGCTGCATGCTCGGACGATTTCGCGAGGCTCAGAAGACCAGAGAGGAGTTCTTCTCGCTACTCGGAAAGCGGTAAATGATTTAGTCCTTTGTAAACTATTTCCCTATTTGAAGTTTGGTCGTTGTATTGATGTTTCTGCGTTTTCTGCGTTTGGTTTGGGAAAATGGGTACGGGTATGGGGCGGAGCTTCAACAGCAAAATTTTTTGGTAACTTATTCATTCAACCGTGTACATTTATTAAACCTATTAAGGGCATAGAATATTGATGGATCGTTTTATCTTTGTTAATTTCTTTTATAGTATATGTGGATTAATAGCTTTTGTAAATATACTACGTTTATCTATTACACAAACAGCGTCTAAGATGTCACCCCATCTCGTCGCTTTTCTCCCAACGAAAATACGCAAGCGTGAGAACTATTTCGATCTATTACCGTCAATTGAATCCTGTACTCACGGACGATTCTCTACGTTCACGGAAGCCGATACTTTCACAGCTTATTGTACTTGCAATATGGGTCAGCTTGGTAGCAATCTGAGTATTCTCCGTATATAGCTTGCCCTCTGTATTATGTCCGGCATTACCATCGCTCGGATCAAGATGACCTTCCTGCGGCGTCAACTAGCTTCAAGCCATGAAATTCTCTGCTCCTATAAGCGACGCCATTCATCTACATATATCGACCCAGTTCCTTCGCCAGACGACGCCATCTTTGTCGCTATGTCCGGCGGTGTCGACTCGTCGTTCGTCGCCTCCCTTCTCTCCTCACAGTTCCGAAACGTAACCGGTATTTACATGGCAAACTGGACTCTTCCGCGGACTCCGCGTCGCGAGATCAAGAAAGTAATCCCTCCTCGCATACGCTCTCGCCCTGAGCTTGTCCAGAAATTCCTCGAGGAACACGCAGCAAGAGACCGCGCCGCCTCGGAAGCCGCTTCGTCGTGTGCAGAGACGGATTGGAACGACGTGCAAAGCGTGTGTCGCGATCTCGGAATTCCTTCGGTACGGCTCAGCTTTGAACAGGACTACTGGATGGACGTATTTGAGCCCATGATCGCCGCGTACGCCGCTGGGCAGACACCTAATGCTGATGTCAGCTGTAACAGACACATCAAGTTCGGGAGGCTATACGACGCTGTCGTCAAGATGGCGCAGATGAATGCGAGCAAGAGGTGGTGGCTAGCGACGGGTCATTATGCGCGGGTGGGAAAGGACGTTAGGTCGGGGAAGTTTCATCTGTTGCGGCCGGCGGACCTCGAGAAAGATCAGTCTTTTTATCTTTCAACTATTGATAAATCACGATTACATAACGTCATCTTCCCATTACACATGTACAGAAAGAAAGAAGTCCGGGCACTGGCGGCGGAGCGTAACCTTGCGACAGCTCATCGACCAGATTCGCAGGGTCTCTGCTTCGTCGCACCAAGTCCCAGTGCCCCAGCAGCCACAAGGGCACGACAAGAGGGCAAGACACTCGTCACCAGTAGTGGATATGCACATTTCAGAGATTTCTTGGATGAATTTATACCGGCAGATCCCGGTGATATCGTCACCATCGACGGTCAAATCGTTGGGCAACACTCTGGTCTTTGGCACGCCACTATAGGCCAAAGAAGCGGCGTTGCGATGCCTCAAGGTGACCCTACGATGAGAGGAGCGTGGTATGTTGTTGATAAACGGGTAGCGCAGAATGAGATTGTCATAGCGCGAGGACGAGACAGCCGATGGGCGTTCTCCAGGGCGATGACGTGTAAGGATTGGGTGTGGATGGTCGATGACGAGGAGATTGAACGGGTTCTGAGAGGAAAGATGCAAGTTCAGTACAGGCCATTGCAGAAAGCGATGAATGTCGAGAAGGCAGCGATCCTTGATAATGGGAATCTTCGAATCGAGTTTGTTGAGCCGGCACATGGAGTCGCGCATGGGCAGAGCACTGTCTTATACGATGGAGACAGGGTTCTTGGAGGAGGACGGATTCAGGACAGAGATATCATGGAAGTGATAGAGGAGATCGGGAAGGAGAAGGTCGCCGTAGCAGCTTAGAGCTATGGATTGGATCACTACAAATAGATTTAGTTTGTATAGATGCACTTACAATCTAACAAATTACATATGCATCTTTTATTTGATGCCACTCAGACCAAGTAAGTCTCGACTTAAAAGATCCTGTCGTCTTTAGGCTATTGAAAGTACAATCTCCGAAAAACCCAGCAAGTCGTCTTCTACAGTTACTTCTCTTCGACAGCGACCACAGGCCGCACATCCTTTGGGATTACGGATTCCTCATCCTCTCTTGTGAACTCCTCCATGGATCCCATGCTCACAATAACCTTGTCACCGAAAAGCGCATTTATCTCCTCTAAAGTCTTACCCTTGGTCTCTGGAAAATACAGATAGACGATAAGTGAATCGACCAAATTCGTCGCGATGAAGACTGCATAGTATCTCCATCCAATCTTATGAAAAGCAATGGGAGAGATCTGATTGAAGACGATATTGATGAGAACATTTGAGACGAGCGAGATGGCGGTGCCCTGTGCGCGGATTTCCTGGCTCATTATCTCCGGAGCGTAGATATAATGAATAGAGTTATATCCCATGGCAAAGCTATCTACAGTGTTAGCAGCGGAATCCGTAAAAGCTGAACATTAAGACGCTCACATTGCGGAAAACACAAAGAGAAAGGCGATCGCGAAACCTTGACCAACCTTGTTAAAAGTTCCTTGGAACACTGCAGTCAAAGACATGACCAGTACAATACAGATCGTCATCCCAAGGCCGGACATCCATAGGATTTTCTTGCGACCCCATCTGTCGACATAGGCGATGCAGATGAGATTAAACACTGGACCGACAGTTCCAACTATCCCGCAAAGTCAGCATGCGATTACATCATGCGCGATAATGAGAAGGATATTTTACGCAGCAAGCAGAAGGACAGTACGCCCTGTGATACCAAGACTCTTATACAAATCCGTCTGGAAATCTATATTAACGTTATTAGAAAGCACTTCATGCGTTACGTTCAAAATGTAATCATTACAGTTCATCACATTGACACCACTCAATTGTGTAAAGGCTTGAACTGCAATGCTGATAATCAGCCTCTTCCGGTTACTCTTTTTGCGCACCAGATTCACGAGACCACGGGCCTTGCTTGCCCTCTCGTAGCTAATTTGCTCTTTCATCTGAGTAAACTCCGCTTCGAAGAATTCTTCACTCTCGGCAGTTGTGCCTCCATGGAGTCGCTTGAGAACAGTATGCGCCTCGGCGATACGATCTTTCTTCAATAACCATCGCGGTGAGAATGGAAGCCAAAATATTCCAAGCAGGACAATAATTGCAGGAAAAGTCTGGAATGCGAGAGGGAATCTCCATTGGAACGCACCAGGCACATATGAGCAACCATAACCGATCCAGTTCGCAGCGCAGAATCCAAAACTGACGAACTGTCCGTGAAGACCGGTGATGAGACCACGCTTATTTGATGGCGATATCTCAGAATTGTAGACAGGGATCACCATGTTCATAATGCCGATGGCAAAACCGCCGAGAATGCGGCCAGCTATGAGCATCTCGATTTTGACGGAGGCTGCTTGGATGACGCCGGCGATGAGGGCCCAGATTGCGGCGAATAGGATAGAATACTTGCGTCCTATAGTTGCATCTAATCAGTAGTATAGTCACCACAATAAACTAGACGGCATACCCCATGCATCGGCAGACCATCCTGAGAACAGGACACCAGCTAACGACCCCACGCTGAAAGTCGAAACAACAGCACCTTTAATTTTTGCTAGCCAGTTGTCAGCCCAAGGTCTCTAAACAGAAAAGTTGCAATTCATTATCTACAGTCAAAAGGAGCAAAGTATTGAATAAATGTATCATGCGCGATTGTAGTAGATATAATGCCAGAGTCAATTCCATAGAGTAGTGAGCCGAACTGTGGCACTCATGTTAGTTCTACATCGCAGAAGAAGCGACAGAGTAATACAGCACCACTACGAACGTGCTGCAGAACCAAGTGTAGGAATTGAGAGATTGCTGATAATGATTTCCATTCATATTGCCAGCTATAAAAGCGGACAGTAACGAATCGCAAGCGATCAGCGTATGTATTGGATAGTTATAAAGCTACTGAAGGTGAAATAATATGCGCAGTGGCCAGACCAGAATATTCGCCTTATGATTAATGACTCCTCGACCGCCATAATAGTTACAGAATCCATACTTTCTGAATGCGGATACCAGTCGTTAACATCCAAATATTCCTTATTAGCGTGTGGCTTGAACACGAACCGATGCGGATGGCTCGTTACAATCCGTGCGGCTTACGCCCCAGTCGTCACATGGAAAACGTCTAGGGCCCCGCAAGAAGTGCAAATAAACTGTGGTTCTGGTATTACTATTCTGGGTGACTTGGTTTATCAAGTAAGAAATCTGTTGATAAAAGAAGAATGAAACAATAATAATATAAGTGCGTTTCCAACCTGATGAGGAAATTCTCATAACAATATACCAAACCCCCACCCATAACGTGTCCAAATCCAAGTAATAGTACAATTATTCAACACTAACGATACAAACTTGATATTACAATGTATGTCCTAACATTAAAATTCTCCGATCATTCTCCATCTTCCTTTTTCTCTGCGCTCCTTCTCCCTTTTCCCTTTATTCTTACTCGACCCCGACGGCGCTACTCCACGTAGCAACGTGTCCTTGTCCGAATGCGTGAAGTTCACGAATGAGACCGTCGATCTGTTAGACATAGGTCGCACACTTGGAGGACAGTAACTCGGTGCATGGTTCGACCTCTTCGGATAGGATGGCGTCTGCTGGACAGGCTGTACCGAGGGCATTGATCGCGAAGGCGTAGGTATGCCCTTGATCTGCTGAGATAGAGATCTCGGAATATAGGTGCAAATCTTCATTTGCTCGGAAACAGTCCTTCGATCATGACTCAGGTCATAGAACACTTGCTGATTGCTGGCATACTGTATTGGAGCATCTGTGACAGCTAGCCGCTTTTCCGTCACAACATCGACGGGCGCATACTTCTCGCCTGGCACATAGGCAATAAATCCAATCGAAGGACCTGTCCTTGGCAGGTGCTTCGCGTCCACTTGCTGAATACCAGCTGTAGCAAGTGGAATCCCTGAAGGCAAAGCCTCGGTACAAGCATTATCTGCAGCATGTGGTGTCGGAATCGGATTGTAGGTACAGCCTATCGTATTCTGAGTTGGCGTATCGAGTGTTCTAACGGTCGAAGACGCCGCAATATCCGCAGGCTGCGCTACAATAGATGGCATGCACGAGTGGTGAGCCCTTACTGTTGTCTCGGAGTAGCTTTCAAGTCTCCGCCTTCTGGCCTCAGGATCATCTATTAACACGGACGGACAAGACATCTGCACGGCTTGAACTATCAGAGAATTTTCCACTATTGCGTTACCGTTGCTGCTCTCTATTATATCTTCGTATGACCGTTTTCGCGATGGTGGTGTATTTGTCGAAGCCGAGCATAGTCCAGACGACCTAATTTCTGGCGATGGTAACCTGGTAATGCCATAATCATACAATTTCAGTTCCTGCTGCGGGTGATCGCCCTCTGCGGAGACATCCAGCATCAGACCATCACTGTCCAAAATCTCGAGATTGAACGTGGGATCGCCAGGAAGGTATGTCTGATCGGCATTGTAGGAAATTGTGTAGGGCCGATACTCGTCAAACCCTTGAAGCTGCCGCCGCACTGCGTTCGCGCAGTTGGTCGCTTCGCTGTCCATACTGCTGTCAATGATTCTTTCGGGTTCTTGAAGTAACGAAGTATGCCGGAATTCAGGCATCGGCGTGTATTCACGTGTCGCACTGTCACAATCGTCCGCAAGCTTTTGGGTGACAACGACTTTGCTTGGTTTCGATCCGCTAGTACTCGTGGTGGTGAATAAAGGTCCGAAACACGACGCGAAAGACGAAAAAAATGCGCGCAAGTGATCTTGCTTTGCGCTATCGTCGACCTTCTCAGTGGCGTCTTTGGTATTCGATAGGGAAAGGAGAGCAGGATTGACCGACCGTATTTGCGATGGCTCCTGTGACGATATCGGCTCGGTCGTAGACTTTGCAGTATTGGTGCCGAGGCCCGCTTTCTGTCGTTTCGTAGCCACTAGACTCCTGCAAATTAGGCCAGGGATCCCAGTCCTCGTCCCCTTCTTTTCTGGCTTTCGCTTTGCGGGCGCACCGTAATGAATATGGTGAAGGGGAGGAGACGACGCGGGGGATCCAGCAGCAAGGATGTCCCGCATTTTGTTGTGGGTTAGGGTGGAAAGCATTGGAATGAACAGACGACGCTCAAGGTGTGGGTGGCTCTCCGAATTTTGGAAGACTAACAGGTGAACGACATTAACTTCCTGGCCTTGTGAGCGTTAAAGTGCAAACTATGCGAGCCGTGACCAAGGATTTAAATTCAAGATTGCGATGTTTGGGACGCGGAGACGAAAAGGAGCGATACTTATGGTTGTGAGGAAACTCGACTGTAATTCAGCTATCTCAGCTGATTGAGTAGCACTTGTACTGCTGCCTAGCAAAGACCAGCCGCCTTTGTGTCCTAAACCTTTTCAGGACTAAATTAAGGTAACTATGTGCTACTTTGACTTTTTTCCGACTGTTTTCTGACTGCGCAATGTCGAATTTCCCGCATTATTTCAAAATGATTTCAGGAACCAGCCATCCACCGCCACACCGCCGCACGGCTGGCTGGTGCTTCCCAATTAAGAGGGGTAGACAATCACGCTAACCTTTTTGAGACCGGAACTTTCCAATTTATGCGCTGCAACGAAGAATTTCATTACTTGTCACATAATATTATTATATCAGTACATGACCACCTCCCCAAACGGGACGCACCAGCCACGCCAAGCAAAATATGCTGCACCTATTATGTAAATTGGGTTTTGCCCGAACCATATTCCAAAAACTGCTATCAAATTTGCCATTCCTGTCCTTGCTACAGTCAAACTTCTCAGCATATGGCTAGTTGCATCTGACATGTAACACCCGCGTCGATCATCGCAAACTCTATTTGCTTCAATGTGACCAGTTTAAGACAATATCTGACAACCAGTTATTTCGGTTGCCTTCCATATTAAATAATCTCTCTGATATTTCAACGTCAGAAGTTCAATTGAAAGACTGATCCTGCTTCAATGTATTCGGCAAGGCGAACCTATATTAATCCATTGGGGCTCGATACAGTTAGAGTTGCAACACAATTAAACGCCACGGCATTCCTTATTAGATCTAATTACCCTAACGAGGACTGAGAATCGCGTAGTACAAAGTCATCGAATACGCGCACCAAGTTAAAACTAGAGTTGCCCCTGAACGGTGGGTTCGATCTAATGGCATATCAGCCGAGCCATGACGTGAAGCACCTTCTTTAGTCCTGCAGCACAGTCTCGGCTATTGGCGTCAGGTGTACTCGACACGACACTGGTGTCGGTGCTTGGTTGGTTGCGATTGAGTAGCCCTGTCATTATGACGTAAAGATAGATGATTAATTACTTGATCGATTGACTCTAAGCTATCGAGAGACTAGCTCCTATAAATACTACTCTTCTACTTTGTCGCAGACGATGCATCTATAAACAAAATCACACTCTTAACGTGCGAACGCAAGGAACGGGCGAGCAGCTATATACAATAAACCAGATAAAACATGGTAAGAGCGACATGCGTCAAAGGATGTAGAACAAAGAATATGAATCAAAATCGAAAACATGGGTGCCAAAAACTAAAAATGCACCAGAAACAACAGGACACCCTTCCGCCGGTCATGACAATTTGCCGCACTACAAAAGCAAACTCCCGAGAGCAGGCTATTGATATTGGTTGATCGCGGTTTTGATGGATTGAAGTCCGTTGATAACATGAAACGATCCGAAGATACTGTTGAAGAGTTTATTTGACCTTTTCCGTCAGTTCATCGCATTGCGGGTGATATACAGCAGGTGTAAAGTGGCACAACTTGGTGAGACGATAAAGTACCCGGCCCCCGAGTAGATTCGTTCGTTAGGGTTAGGGTTAAACTGGCTCGCTCTACGATGCTATCACTTCGTTACTGTGCCTGATGGAGAGTGCAGACATACAGACGGCCTCCGATACTAGAAGTGTTGCAGTCAAGGTGACTTTTGGTTTCTTCCCACAAGGGGCATAACTAGTACCTACAAGTCCCTGGGTTTTATTATATGCAACTCAGGGCAGGCTCAAACAATTAGATACAATCGGAGGCGGCGTCGAAAATGAGTGACACTCCCACGACTTTCACTACAAGTATTTTCTTCAAAGTTAAATTTACAACACCTTAAACATATAATTGATAATTCTATTGAACTAAGGCATGTAATATATTGGCAAAATCGTTTAAAATTCTTCTATTGATTGGTTTGAGCAGTGGACAACTAACAATTAGAAGGAACCGAACAGGATTTGCACTTACTATCCCTAACCCGCTCAATCTGGTGACATAGCAGCATCCTAATCCAACCTTCGCCAATCCACCATTATTTTGAGCTACCGACTACTCAAGAACATACTATAACTATGCAGTAAGTACTTCTTCCTTTTGAAGGCAACCGAAGCGCTAATTATTGTTGGTGTACTCCGCGGAAAGGGTTAGGTTGAAGCTAGGACAGTTTGCTCTACTCCGAAGCGCCGCACCGAGATGATCGCCGCGACGCATCCCCACGTGGCTTTTTTTGATCAGAATAAGACGGATCCGGAATAACAAATAGATTCTGCCTGCCATGCTTTTGACGAGTTGAATTTCCATCATGCGACTCGCCGCATTTGGGAACTATTGGCCTGGTTCCAATGGTCTGATATGTGGCACGCGATTGCAAGGCCCTCATGACTTCCTGGAACTGATCTCTGTTCTATGGATCCGAGATCGTGCTGTGGAAGCAATGAAATTGCCATAGAAAGTAAATAGTGTTTCAGGATTCTGCTCCTAAAAATTATTTGTCGTGGTATTCCGTTGTTTGAAAGGTGGCGCTATACAGATTTCGAGGAAAGTTACGGATATCAACGGTCTCGCTTATCGAACAGCTTCGAGCTAAGAGCCACATGTGCCGGCTTCCGTGTGGTTCATACTCAGAGCTTGCCGGACTCGGCCAATATTGGCCTTGTTATATACCTCAGTCCCTAGATACTGGGTCTCCACGTTTTGCAAAGGTCTAGTATGCACACAAGGAAGTTCCCCGTTGTCAATCGGCCTGCGTGGAAGTGGGTATAAATCCTTCCCCACTTCCCGTATTTTCTCCCTTATCGGCACCCCAGCCATTCCTTATTCAGTTATCGTCGTTAACTATGATATTCTCTGAATCTGACTTCGACAATATGGTTGCTCAGGAGCAGTTCCCATTTATTTTTGCGATCGGACAGCCATTGATCGATTCGAACCCGCAAGTTCTTGCTGGCCCCTTAACCCAGGCACACTCTGGCGCAGTCAAATTTGAACAGATATCTCCGAGCTCTGAGGATTTCGCAGATATGATGAATTTTAGAGTCTCCGGCGACGGAAATCTGTATCCGGGCGCGGGCCACGGCGCTGAACATAACGTCAACTGCCAGCAACAACAATTCTTTCCAGGCTCTGACGCCACGCAGCAGCTGCATTCGAGCAAGTGGTATACGGATTTGGTCCCTCCTATGACACCGATGCCCTGTGGCGGTCCAGATGAGCATGGTTATGTTGATGCGCATGCGTTCAAATTGGAGCAGGCTAATTCCACGCTGAAGAGGCACGCGGCCGCCGCGCCTTTCGATTTTGGCACCGAAAGATATCCGACGCCGCCTGAGCAGCCCAGTGAGCGCTGTCTGAGCCCCGGCATTCATGATAGCGGGTTTGTTATCTATACGCCAGCGGACGGTCCGTATCTTATGGCCGCCGTTGCACCATCTGGCTGGGGCCCGTTGACTCAACAGAAACAGGAAGAAGCTGCGAGATTGAGAAAGGAAAGGAGCTCCAAGAATAAGGCTTGAACTTACAAGAAAGGTTATATGCGAATGAACCGAGTGCATAAGAAGTATTATTTAGAGGTAGATCGCATTCTGCACACTGCATTTATGGCACATTGCATATTGCATTTACATAATACGCGTGATTGGTCAACTCATGATATCATTGGTCGATTCACTATAAGAGAAGGGCTCAGCATGTATCAAGAATACTACTTCACATACTTAGTTCTAACTGTGTATTGTTCTTGGTTCTTTTGGATTTTTTGGATTTTTTGAATTTTTTTTTGGTTTGATCATTGTGTTCTGTGCCATTGTTCGATGAAATTGATATTCTCGCATTCGATTCCTCCTTCGTCTGGCTTGACATCTTTATATTTGGATATGATTGCATAATATTAATGCTACTTTTATCGTTTTGGTTATATATCATAAGAGTAATTCTTAGGTGAGGAAACTAGCATATTCCGCTGATGAGAGTGGGCTAGGCCCTCTACAAGCAGTCTGGTCGAGTGGAATAATACATTATAAAGCATATGGTACGGGAAATATTTTATCTTGTACGTGCTAGTTGACTCGACGTTTCGTAGTTAGCTGTGTACTGTCGTGCGTCGCAGTTGGAAAGTTTAGGTATGGATATCGCATCTTCGAAGGGTTCGTAGAAGAGTTTAATGCTTATGAATTTATCTATCTCTTTATTGTAAACATATTGAGCATAACATTTATCACTATTCAGTTTCGCAAATATGTTATTCTTGTCAATCTCGATTATACAACGCTGAACATTCCGGCCAAAATTGTCTTCGGGCTAGGGTAACAGTAACTCTGTTCCAAGTTCTTCCGATATCGAGAAGGAAGTGACAAAAGAAAGCCAAAAGCTGACGAAGCTCCTGAACCAATAGTATTGATTGATACTGGACAGATAGTACGGCTTTCACTATGACATGAATGACTTGCAGAGAATTAAGGGGATTTAGTACTAAAATGTGATTAACACCTGTTAATCACGTGACTAGCTTGAACGACATTAGCACTGGCACTGTTATCTGAAATTAAAATTAAGCTCTCGGGGCCCATGCTAGACGCCACGGTGCGAAAATTTATTTTTTTCAACAAATCTCCCAACCAGAGTCCCACAAATTCCAACCTTCTTGTCTCCCCTTCTCTTTCTATCTCGTTTCCTAAGGTCTTCTCAGCTCTATTCTCGCAATGGCTTCGCTCTTGACGCGATCCATTCTTCAGACATCTCGGCTTTCGGTGCGTGTCCTCCGCTCTGCTGACGTCTTTCCGAAGGCGCAGCTCCGTCTAATACGGGCCCCATCGAAGATGTCGAATATCATCTACACCCGCAATTCGTCAACCGCTACCGCTCAGGCCACTACGCTGATCGATACTAGCTTCGCGTCTTTGGATTGCATCGACAAGCAAATTCTCCAGGCCATCGAGAAGGACCTGGGCTACAAATCCATGACCGACGTGCAGCAGCAAATTCTCCCCTTCCTGCTCACTCCTGAAAATGTTTCTGCGAACGCCTTGGTCCAGGCCAAGACGGGTACCGGAAAGACCGCGGCGTTCCTGATCCCCGTTATTCAGCGAATTATCGAAGCGAATAGTTGCAGAGATACTGAGGCACGCAGGACACCACATGCGGTCGTCATTGCGCCGACGCGTGAGCTCGCTATTCAGATTGCTGAAGAGGCAAAGAAATTGACCGCGAAGGTTTCGAGGCAGGTGCGCCCTATAGTGCAATACGTCGTTGGAGGCAATGTGAAGGCTTTGGAAGAGCGGAGAGTGTTTAATAATAGGGAGGGTTGCGACTTGCTTGTGGCCACACCAGGAAGACTATTGGATTACCTTATGAGCGACAATGCGGCTGGCAAGTTTTCGAATGTGAAGGTAAAGGTTTATGATGAGGCAGACAGGTTACTGGATCAGGGATTTGCACGAGAGATTGAGCAGATCGAGCGCCGGATGAGGCAGCTATGTGAAGTTGAACAGATGCTCATGTTTTCTGCTACCGTGAGAAGTGATGTCGTCGCCATTGCCGAAAGAGAACTTGGAAAGTCGTATAAACTCGTCAGAACGACCTCCAAAGACGACATTCCCACCCACATTACCGTCCCACAGTCTGTCGTTCGCGTCGAGACGCTCAGCGACCATTTCGAGGCTCTTTACTCCCTTATTCGACAGCAAGCACAGCAGGCAGAGAATGATCCGTCGAAGCAGTTCAAGGCTGTTGTGTTCATGCGCACTGGCCGTGAAGTCGAGCACTTCGGCTGGCTTTTGCAGCTTCTCATTAAGGATCTGGACCTTGAAGTTCTCACTATCTCCGCCCGCAAGTCGCAACCTGCGCGAAGTCGCTGTATGAAGAATTTCCGTGACGCCAAATCTGCCATTCTCGTCGCCTCTGATGTCGTTGCGCGTGGTGTAGATGTCAAGGACATCACGCACGTCTACCAGGTAGGCGTTGCGTCTAACACCGAGCAGTATATCCACCGTGTCGGCCGAACCGGTCGCGCCGGCAAAAGCGGTATTGGCATCGTCATTCTTTCCAAGATTGAAGAGTTCTTCTACAAGGATCTACAGAAGGAGAAGATTTCGTTCCAGGACGAGGTAACGTACATTGCTAACGGGCAACTAAGAAGCGAGATCCAAGATATCGCGCATTCGTCCTACATTGACATACTTGGCAAAAAGAAGCGCATTGAAGAATCTGAGAAATCCAATCGCAGATTCAAACCCGAGCTGGTGCCAAAGGTCGACGTCATAGATACTCTCATCTCTCAAATCGGATTCTACCGCTCTGCTATTCCCAAGCGTCTTCAAGGAGACGGCCTGGACAATTTGGTTGGTCAATTGACTGCTGGCGTGGGTCAGATGGGGTTGAAGCCAGGAACGAAGCCGAAATTGGACAGGCATAATTATCGCATTCTTACGAAGAAGGTGAATGTTGACAGGAATACTGTCAGTAAATACTTTGATAAGGACTGGAAATGAAAAGGCGTTCATGGGGAAAGTGTGGGGCAGGG
>PPJX02000125.1:0-45575 GCA_003705915.2 Lipomyces lipofer | reverse complement strand
CGCCTGGATTACCGGCTTCTCAATGACGGGAGTGATGAAGAAGCTTCATTTGAAGATCGTATGCCAGAATTGCTCAGTGGTTACAGATTCTTTACCTTCGAATGACTTATCTTTCGACTTCGTTAATACTCCAGATTACGATGTCCTTCCTTCAGAGTCAGTCTCGCAGAATCCTACAAGCCCAGTAACCTTTGATTCTCATTCTTCCATAATCTCGCAAGATAGTTGCCCTCTTCGCCCTCGCAAAAGACCGGCACCGACTACTGAGTGGATGTGGGCTCATTTTGAGACTACAGAATACCATCGTCCATGGATAGTGAAGAGAACTAAAAGCAAAAGGTTTACGGATCGTGAGATCCGTTGCATTTATATCGATGAACAGACTGAGACCCGATGTCATTGGAAGACTACAGATTCGGCAAGGCAAACTTCAACTACAAATATGGCGACACATCTGCGGAAGCATTCAATCTACGCTCCCGGACGTACAGACGAAACCTCTGCCACAAAGAAACAGCCTTCAATCGTTACCTATTTCAAAGGGAAAGAGAATCTTACAGTCCAGCAACTCCTCGAAAAGAACCTTTTACGCTGGATAGTTACGGAGAAACAAGCATTTACGACTATTGAATCACCAGCGTTTCAGCAAATCTTTTTTGATATCCCAGGAATTACACTCCCACTCTCTTCCCGCCATACAGTTCGGCAGCGACTTCTTGATGATTTTACGATACAACGGCTCCAATTGAGAGAAGAGCTTGATTCCACTTGCAAAACGATTGCATTATCCCTTGATATCTGGACTAGTAAAAACCATCTTCCGATCCTGGGAATTATCGGCCATTGGCTTACCGACGACTTCGAATACCGAGAGAAAGTGCTGGAATTCACCGAGCTCCGTGGATTACACAGTGGAGAGAATCTGGCTGCCGCAGTCAAAGAAATGCTCGTGGAACTAGGACTCCGGTCCAAGTTGATTTCCATTACCGGAGACAATGCCAGAAACAACGAAGTGATGGCTTCGGAGCTGTATAGAAGCATCAAGACTGAGAACCCTGAGAAAGAGTCATTATTCCAAGGCGAGGAAAGTTTCGTCCGTTGCCTGGCACATATTTTGAACCTTATTGTTAAGGATATTCTCCGATCTCTGAAATCTGGCAATATTGAAGAGGCATTTACTGCTTGTAATGACTTCAGGGACGGAAGACTTTCTCCGTTTGCCTCGCAAGGACCATTAGCAAAGCTTCGAATCTTCGCCATTTGGATTGACCGGAGCCTCCAGCGAAGACAGAAATGGAAGGAAATCTGCAACTATATCAATCTCTCCAATAAGTTCATTGAATATGATGTTGATACAAGGTGGAATTCAACCTTTCGGATGTTGACTGACGGTCTTCGAGCGAAACGTCAAATCAACAAGTTTTTAGAGCTGCAAACAGACCTGCCTCCTTTCTCATCTAATGATTGGGTGTGGCTTGAACAAGTTCACAAGGTGCTCTCGAAGTTTAATGAATTCACTCTGCTTACATCAACTAAAAAGCCGCAAATCAGCCTCTCAGTTGCTATTTATTATGAGCTTCACGATTTGCTACATGACGCTTCCGAACGCACGGAGGAGTTTGCAGACCTTAATGATAATATTGTACTTGCTGTCAACGAAGGCATGAAGAAATACAAGAAATATTATACATTTATGGATGAGACGGATACATATTATATCGCCCTTATTCTGGATCCTCGGGTCAAACAAAGCCTCATCTTGAAAGAGCTAGAAGCGGACGAGAACTCTGGCGCCGTTATCATTAACACTATCCGCGAAAAGCTTCATTTGATGTATCCACCAACTGATACCGATTCCCCTGCTAATATACGACTTTCGCCGGAGTACAATAACAGCAATTTGGAGTCTCGGATGCTTCAGAAAGTACAGCCTCGCAGCCAGACTTTACTTTCTGACATCGAACGATATTTTGATAGCCCTTTATTCAATGTCATTGATACGGCAGATCCGAATTGGCTTTGCAATTGGTGGCATACACATAATGACGAGTATCCGCGGATTGCGTCAGCGGCTAGAGATTATCTAGCCATTCCAGCCTCAGAAGTCCAAGTTGAGAGATTGTTCAAATAGGGAGAGACTTGTTAGGAGTCAGGAGGTATTCCATGAAGGCAGATACTATGAGAATGTTGATGTTCATGAATGATTTCTATAAGCAATAGATCTATCTTACTGTTCTTTGCATAATAACCCCCCAGGCCGGGCCTAATTGCCCTAAATGGGCCCCTATACAGGCTAATGATTAGGAACGACCCTATAGCACAATCGCTGTACAGCAGTCCATTTCAAGCTGCCTTACAATAACTGGTTTCTCTTGCTCTACATGTATCCACCAACTATATTGGGTTTTTTACGCGGCGTACAATGGCTTAAGTGCAAATTTATATCTAGATATAACAGTATTTGTATGGTATATGTGGGCCGACATCTGTATAAATTCGACCGGACCGCTATCCCGTGGAAGTTGCGCGAAGCTCTGTCAACTTTGCGGTCTTCTTCGTGAGAGCGCTTCACGGGCCGCCCGAGGGTCTAATCAGGCGGATAAGTCATGTTCTTATCACGTGATGGGAATACGAGCTAATCCTAATTAAGGCGATATTCTGCCGATAACCGATATAGTCGACTGTTTGCCGATACTATATAGGTTAAGATCAACCTCCTACCGATATTTATTCGTAATTTTATAGGCGAGATTTTGCGGTCGACTATATAGTATCGTCGCCGATATAGTATCGACGATATCGGCAAATCGGCAAATCGTCAACAGCCCTAGTAGAGAGCAATAAAATTAAACACATAATTAATCAATTCAGAACAATGACCAAATAACGCTGTGACTGAAAATCCCGAAGAGCGCTTGTGCGGCTAGGGGACGCCGTTCACGACGGATCGGTCCAATAGCAGTCAGACCCTGCTGTATAGTACATACAGCAGGAACGAACAGATGTTGAAACTCAAAGGCAGCACTCTCAAGCGCTATACATCTCCGCTTCACCGTGACGAGGATAGGACATTGCCATTCGCTTTCTCTTCCAACTCCGTTTCGGCTTTCGTAAGCTTCACAGGGCAATATCTTAAAAATACTGGGATAAGGAGGGCAACGACAGCAGCCGCGCCCAAGAATGCAGCTGTGACCGCAAAGCCAATGGTGTACTTAGGTGAATTCCAAGACGGCCATATTCTACTGCCATACACAGAGGAAAGATTACCAAATGCATTCACCAACGCCAGGACAATGGCGCGCTTCTCTGCGGGGAGCGATATTGTTCCAGAACACCAGGCGAGAATGAGCGGAACTGCGGTCCAGATGCCTGCGGCAACAAAACATATCATGACGTAGCGCACGACAGGGTGGACAACAGCCGCACAGACGAGACTGCAAATGAATCCAACGGCCAGAGCGCCTGCGATGTGCCATCTTCGTTCATTTACGTGATCAGCAGAGTAGGCAACAATAGTCAGACACACGGCTGCGACGGCGTAGATCGGGATCGTCATATACTGCGCCTTTACGGAGGTGTAACCCAGGGTTTGTGTGATTGTCGGGATGAAATACGATATTGTTCCTGCACCAATGTCTAGAACGTACAGTAGCATAAAGGCGTAGGTAGCTGGGTCAGATATGGCAGCTTTGAACGCTTGCCAGTGAGTCAGGCGATGTTCGCGGTCGGATGAACCGGTGACTGTGGCATTGTGCAAGATGCGGACGACTGCGAGCTGGCGTTCTTCAATGGACAAGCGAGAGGACGTCGCAGGGAAGTCCAGCAGGATGAATTTTGCAGCAATTGCTACCCCAACTGTTGCAACGCCTTCGATGATGAACAACCAGCGCCAGCCCTCGATCCCCCTCGCATTGTGTAGTTGCCCAGTAATTGCGCCGGCTATTAGACCACCCAGAGCTCCGGAAAGAACGGCTGCGGTGTAGAAAATGGCCAAACGTTTACCTGTGGTTTGGTTAGTAATTTTGAATCGTCACAGACATGGATTAAAACAGCTCTTGACAGAAAAATTGTAGAGATTATGGGCTTTAACCCTAACCCGACTTCAGATTTTCTTACCAATCTCGGTAGGCTTGTACCAGCAACTCATGAGAAATATGACCCCGGGGAAGAATCCGGATTCAATGCAACCGAGGATAAATCTGAATGCAAGGAGAGCTCCGTAGGTCTTGGAGATTGACATCACCGCACTCAAAATTCCCCAGACGACCATGATTCCGGGAAGAAATAGCGAAGGACGAGAGCGACTGAGGACCATGTTGGATGGAACTTCGCATATCAGGTATCCAAAGAAGAAGATTGAGAGCACCCAAGCATAGCCTAAGGCGGAATTAGTGATAAATATTCAGGTGCAGGCAGAGGAAGGTAGTGCATACGAGTATTATCCAAGTCGAGGTCTGTCGCCATGCCAGCTATTTTAGCATTTCCCTACAAAAGCAGACCTGTCAGCCTTGAAAACGGATAAATACGGCGACAAAGTCACACTTACAATATTTGTACGATCGACATAATTGAGCACATACATAATCCATAAGCATGGGATCAGCGACAAGTCGATTTTGCGCAACAGTTTCTTTTCCTCTGCCGAGTCAGGTATATAGTTTGCCAATGCCTGGACAAGTTCTTGCTCGTCCTCGCTCATTCCAGGCATTGAGGGCATGGATTCCACATGCCCAATCTGATTCTTGATGTCGTTCATAGTTGAGTTGAGTGCCTTGAAGTTTCGCGTAGAGAACTGGATTAACTTCGATTCTTTTCCTGTTCCAGACGTCCCACACTCATCGTCTTATAGACAGACTCGAGCCAGGCTTAGGCCATATCTGCGATGCCTAAAGAAAGTTTGTCCGAGGCCATGTGCGACCCCACACCATTCCCCGCAACGGGGTTAGGTTTCACAGCGGTCCATGTCGGTACTAAATCCGGGGTTAGGAAGGTTTTCCAAGGTGGCAAGAACACCGAGCGGCACGGAAAGATGTCCGTGAAGCCAATCGAAATAGGCCAAGAAGTACTGCAGGATGTGCACGGAGATATCTCCGCAGAAGCAACGATTCTAAACTCTATGCTCCAAGGTGATCCTGAGCAAATCATCGTACAAATCGAGGGTACGCATTCGTGAAAACTGCAGCCTTCCAATGCGGCAATTCAATCCAATTCATACAGCCTTTTGTGAAGTGAATATACCAAATACTCCGACTGGAAAGCACTCCCCGTCTAACCAATCAAATTCCATTGCCTCCCGGTACATTCCAAAAGTCCAATTCCGGCATCACCGACTGTTCTGCGGAGGCACATTGTGACCAATCTCGCGATGAGTACGCTTCATACCGTGGCCTTACAACTGAACAAAGCCTGCTTGGTAGGGGTCTTGATTCCTGCAGCTGTCGTGGACTTGAGAACGATGGCATTGTTTAAAGATCGCGGGGTAGAAGCCGCTCTTCGGACTAAGTTGCGTTAGCGCCACCCCCATTATGCACGGAACCAAGGGTTTGGGTTACATCATCCCACCTGCAGACCGGTCCACCGACCTTTACTTCATATGAGATCGAGGGTACAAGTACGATGGCAAGTAGTAGTGGTCAGCGTTGTTCTGGCTAAATGCCACTAGCTGCGATATTCTCACTACCGCTCCATCCTTGATTAGTTTTCAGCATACAGTTCGTCGTCTGCTACAGTTCCATAGCCATGCCATTGTCGAAGCATCTCGGATATTCTGATGAACTCGTCCTCACCTTTTTGCGGGGTCTTGTCAACTCAAACCCGTCATTGAAGCTGCTCGAGCAAGAGCGCGTGGTATTCTCTGCGACAGAACACGACAGAAAGGTTTTGCTTTTATCTGGAGGCTAGTTATATCAGTTAAGCACGTATTTTGAGTGTGTAATGACACTTTATTTAGGTGGATCTGGTCATGAACCCGCACACGCAGGCTATGTCGGCGATGGAATGCTCGACGTCGCCGTCGTTGGCTCGATTTTTGCGTCCCCGTCCACGAGGCAGATTCTCGCAGGTATTAAATCAAAGCCATCAAAGGCTGGAATGCTTGTCATTGTCAAGAACTACACAGGAGATGTCCTGCATTTTGGACTAGCCGCTGAGAGAGCGAAGGCATGCGGTATTGACATCGAGGTCGTTATTGTTGGAGACGATGTTGCAGTCGGAAGAACGAAGGGAGCCCTAGTCGGAAGAAGGGCCTTAGCCGGAACTGTGTTGGTGCACAAGGCAGCTGGTGCAGAAGCTGCTCAGGGATCGGATCTGAAGGAAGTCGCCGCCATTGCTCAGTCAGTTTCCGACAATCTCGTTACCATCGGTGCTAGTTTAGATCACTGCTCTGTCCCTGGTCGTGATGAGGAACAATTCCTATCGCCAGACGAGATTGAGATTGGTATGGGGTACGTATTTAGTCCTCTGTGTATTTATTAATTAGACCTCCACTTTGCTAACAGCGAAGAATTCACAACGAACCAGGGATCATGCACGTCTCTCCTGTTCCAAGTGCCGCAACCCTTGTCTCCACTTTACTCCGCTATCTTCTCTCCTCTACTGACTCCGAGCGCTCGTACATTGCCTTCGCACCGGCGGATGACGTTGTCCTGTTGATCAACAATCTCGGTGGTCTCAGCCTCCTTGAAATCACAGCCATCGAACATATCGTCACCTCACAGCTCAAAGAGACTTACAAGATTGACCCGGTACGCACATATGTCGGCACATTCATGTCCTCCTTGAATGCTCCGGGATTTAGCATCACGCTTTTGAACGTTACCAAGGCTGGCGGTGCCCATACTCTCGATCTTTTGGATGCGGAAACGACAGCCCCTGGATGGACTGCGAGGCTACCAGGTGATACATGGGCAATCTTCAAGGACTCACAAATTGTTGTTGAGGAGGTCGAGAATAAAGTCCGAACGCCGTCGCATGTTAAGACCGACCATGTTATGGTTGCAAAAATTCTCGAGTCAGGTTGCCATGCTGTCCTCAAGAAGGAACCGGAGATCACCAGATATGACACAGTGGCTGGCGACGGTGACTGTGGAGAAACTCTTGCGAGCGGCGCGAATGCAATCTTGGCTGCGCTACGGGAGCAGAAAGAGATTAATCTCAGCGACGGAGTTCTCGTTTTGAGTGATTTGGCTGAGATTGTGGAGTCATCTATGGGAGGTACATCCGGTGGTATTTACTCGATATATATTTCTGCTTTGGCACAAGGACTACGAAAGGTCGGTGACGAGAGTGGTGAATCAGTGGACTTGAGTCTTCCGATTCTAGCGAAGGCGTCGCAGTTCGCACTTACCGCGTTGTACAAGTACACCAAAGCCAGGGTGGGAGACCGCACTCTTATCGACGCCTTGGCTCCGTTTGTTGAAGTGCTTGCCAGTGGTAATGGTACAGTCGGGGCTCTGAAGCTAGCTGTGCACAGCGCGGCAGAGGGTGTTGAGAAGACAAAAATGTTGGAGGCGAAACTTGGAAGAGCGTCCTACGTAGGAAAAGAGGAGCTGGCGCAGTTTGCCGCTGAGGGCGGGCTTCCGGATCCTGGTGCTGTTGGTGTTGATGCACTGTTGAAGGGTTTCGTTGAAGCATACCTTTTACCTTAAGTAGTCAATGTCATCAATTTGTTAGGTAAGGAGTTCTTATAATGGTGAATTGATTGTCGCCGTGCTAGGTATAGGGGTGGACACGAATGGCGAATATATTTGTATTCGTGCGAATATTCGTAATTCGTAATTCGAATACGAATATGAAGATTTCATGCTTACTAATCCATAAAAAAATTTTATTCGTAATTATTCGTAATATTCGTCTAAGTGTCTGAATCAAGACCAGAGAATCCCCCCCCGAAGCAGCGTAATCCAGCATAGGGTTTAGGGTTTAGGGTCATAACGGGAAATGATTGGCTGGTTTAAAGTTTAGCCATTCACTGCAAAACTACGAAATGCGAATAGAGAAAATTGTATTCGTGTCCACCCCTAGCTAGGTATTTTATCAAAATGCACTAACGTACTCACATACCCAAAGTCCTGTACTGTGTCTATCGTGAGCGACAGGCATCATATTGAATCCGGAACAAACTCATGAATATCTGTTTTCAGGGTTAGACGTTAACGGCAAGAAAAATAATATGTATAAGTCAATGTTGTGGGAGTGACACTCATTTTCGAGGCCTCCATCTGTATGTAAATTGTCAAGACTGTCCTAGGAGTTATATAGTTGTGCGTACTACCAACTTGGCATCGTATAACACTCAAGGGGTAATAGAAGCCCACGGGGTAACAAGTACCATTTACACACCTTGTGGGAGGAAAACAATATCTTCTTGACTACAGATTACTGCAGCCTAAGCACATCCCTACCTAAAGAGCTATTGTCCGAACTCTAAGACTACAGCTTCTTCATTATCATTCCTATGTTCAATGCTAACGACTCTACGTAAGGATGAGGCCACGGTCGTGAAAAGACCGAACTAGAGGTAACTACATTATGGAGAAAGAGCAGGTATCTAATTAGTGACATTGCTACGCAACCGTAACTAAATTAGTTAACCGAACTCCATTCGTGTCCCGTATGCGGTGTTTGATGCACCTCGGCAATCATTCATTGATAATTTTACTACCCCGTACTCGTCCATTCCCGCTGATATCAAACTTCATGCCTTTCAATAGTTTTTGGGGAGGCGCATTGAAATGTAGCCTGACCGCGGTGTGGAGTTGTAATGGACCATGAAACCAAGTCTTCGTTATATGGAAATAGATGGGGCTCACGCGGCTGGAAGATGTCTCCCAGATGGCAATGAGGCAAGATGAATAGAATTGGTTGTAGCAATTTTGGCGGATATATATGAGTGTTACAAAGTTGCTAGATGGATCAAGTAAAACGGGAAAGCAACACCCATGCCGTGACCACGTCTAACCTTAACCCTATCTGCTGAAATATTGTAATATTATGTACTGAACTGTTCAGGCAATGTCCGTTTATGTTTGTACTCCTCTCCTCTTCTCTCCTCTCCTCTCCTCTCTGCTTCACTATTTTACTGGTTCAGCTAGATGGCTGACTAACAGCCCTAACCCAAACTCCCAGCATGCGAATGACGGTGCCTTGTTTTCGCTGTATCCTATTATTACATGGCCATGCATTCGTCCTTACTACTACGGGGTCTTGACAAAACCTAAACCAATCAAAGCTCGCCACCTCACAATGTTATAGTGCTGCCTCCCTAGACCTGAGCCGGATCAAATGTAGCCATATCTCGCCATCCAGGTCTCTACAATATTAATACTACTGCTGCATTATTCTTAACTTGCTCTATCGAATGGTGCCAAAAATACTTTTTCCGACACATCTTTTTTGCTTGCAACCCCTCTCTGGTCTTGTGTTGGAGTCACCGATTGCAAGGCTCTGCAACAGCACTTATATGTACAGGGAAACCCTTCCCTGGTTCTAACTTGACAGCCGCTGGCCGTCGTGTCAGGGCAACGCGCCTCAGGGGTCAAACTCTGATTAGAGTTTGAACCTACTCAGGGGCGGCGCCTTAATCCTGAAAGGAACGGACCGGAAGGGCATTTATGTACGATTATATCATCTCCTTGGGTCGGCCGGCAGCGATTGTTGGTCTTAATGTCGAACAAATGTACTATGTTTACGTATTTATATGCAATTTATTGAGCGATTGCTGATCTTGCGGCCCAGACTTCTTCTGTGACGTCGTCTTATTCGTCCTACTCGTATTTGTCTACAAGGTAAGACTCCCTACACCGAGGTAAGATCACAACGCACCGCACGGTACAAATCACAATACACGAAACGACACTTAATTATTTTGAGGCTTCATCTAAAGGATCTCAACCGTCGGCTTATTCGAATCAAACTCTGAAATCTGTCACTCGAACGGATCAACAACCGCGCTGTGGAATTTCCGCGCACTAATCCGGCCCTCGAACAACACGTCAAGTTCACCATAGGTACGACCTTTTGATTCCGGAAGTCGGCAGAAAGCCCACGTCAAAAACAAGAAGCAGATTCCACTCCAGAAAAAGCTCGCTTTGCCTTTCCGGTTCCAAGCTGTCGGGTTGAGCAAATAGCGCGTGATCACTCTACTGGCGATACCGGCAATATTGCAGGCATTTCGCGCGAGCATAATTGTCTTGGACCGTAGACGAGCAGAAGACATTTCCGAGACGAGGGAGTAACAGACCGGGTCGACGGTGACGTCATAGATGAATATGGACACCAAGAGCATGGACCCGATACCCCAACTTGCACCATTGAAGATGAAGATGAGTTTAACGACGGGAATGTGGAACGCGATTGTTGGCCTCGAGTGAGTGCCTTATACCTTTAGAGAGCGGTCATCCCCCGACTCTTTAGTATCCTCTGCACTATATTATTCGAATGTCCCACCTAGACTTCTGCTTCCTACCAACCACAACGGAGGAAGACCATGCTGAGTCCTCAAATGCTCAGTTGGCTGCCACCATGCCAACGACGTCACAGCCAGACCATATAGGGTAAACGAAGCGAAGAAGCTGATTAGATAACAGACCGAATGCTGCAAGGATATGGGTGGAGGCTGCTGCTGCAATGGTGTATACGAGGGTACAACGTGCTAAGGACGCCATCCTTATCGACTAACCAGTGTGCTGCTAAAATGCTGAAATGCCCTTTCGGATTAGAGATCTGAATCTCCAAGCAAATCTTCCATATTAGGAGTTCAGATCCTTAATTAGAGCCGTCGAATCAAGAATTCTATTGATCCATGGGCCCTATAACTATAACTCGAACATCTGCTTTCAGCTCCTTGTCTGCTGTGAGATTCACGAAAGCGAAAGAATCATCATGTCCATCGAGCAGAGAGAGACTCGTGGAAGCGAAATGGCTAACGTAATCTTAATATATTTCCACGTAAAGGGGTCGGGTCCGCGTTTCAGCCGCCACTTTCAATTTTCTGCCTTCCAGCATTGAACAATGCAATTCACATGTCAATTTCTAAAGGTGCAAAGTTTTCTTGCATCTGACAGGATTAGTGTTCGCAGTAGCGAGAAATAAATTTTTGCTCCGTAGAAAAAAGACTATTCGTTACTGATATGGAATCTGGCCGGTATACGATATCATGCTCCAAAATCAAAGTGCATTTGTATCATATCTTGCCCGGATGGCCCGCGGTGCCAAAGCTCTATCAAAGACGCCAGATTGCATGCACAAGTGCCGGATCCCACATCAGCTCTCCGCTATCTGGATCAACACTGTGCTGCCCCACAAGCAGCTGATCATCCGCGTCATCCACCCTAAAATCATCCGGTAAAATATCGATAGCCCTTGGAATATCGCGTTCATTTACTCGCAGTGCGGTCGCGAGCTTCAGCTTCAGCATGTCACTCAATCTCCCATCGTGACACGGAAGTGAACCGAGGAGCTCGGACAAATCGTGCAGAAGGTGTTGCCAATACGTCACATGCGATGAACTATTATTCATACAGATGACCACATCAGCAAGCGCATTCGATATTTCAAATACCTTGATGGTCTAGAGAGCATTAGCAACAGTCGTCCATCGATCGAAAGTCGAACAAAGAGTACAGACCATTCCTGGGCCATGGAGCTCGAAGGATTCTCGAGACACTTGAGATGACGTAATAAGCAAGTTCTGAGCAATACTCGCGGGAAAAGTCAGCGGGGTGTTTGCATTCTGGATCTGAGTGAGCGGCCCGTGTATGATTGAGAGTTGCCATAGCAGCGCTTGCATCCAGCACAGAGTGACAACGACATCGACTTTCTGGATCTCGTTCACAGGTGTGCAGGATGCTTCCATTGACCCCAGTTGGCACTGCAAACGTACAAGGAAATTGTGTGAGTACGGTGAATTGCGAAGGTCCTTCCAACTGTCAAAAAATGCCTTCTCCGGCCCGATGAAGATTTGGACTAAGTTCAGGAAACCCGCGATCAAGAAAAAATCTTTGTCCTCGGTCTTCAATAAGGGTAGCGATATAGTACTGTCGAGAACTACGGGCAACTCATGTCGTATGCAGTGCCCTCTTAAGATGAAATATTAGCATTGGCGAAACGTCGAACATATATTGCGGGCAAATTACCTCTCAGTTACTAGCACCAAAAAATAGAGCATGCGAATCCTCTGAGCCAGTTTTTCGGTGTACTTTATGTAGGTATGCTCTTCATGCAGGCGCAGCAATTGTATAAATGTGACGGCCTCGCGGAGATAAACAAGCGAAGTCTTCTGGCGATCGGGTAAATTGCAGAAATAGCAGTGTAGAAAAAAGGATGTCAGCACACTGTCCACATCGACGTCCTCCACGTAGTTGTACTCCATGCGTGCACGAACCGCTTCATTGGCAAGTGCATCAGAGGAAATGCCGCCGTCTGCAGCCTGGTCGAACGGCGCGAGCTTCAACCGAGCCATTGTCGCCGCACACAGCGCCAGTACCAGCACGTACAATGCGGGACTCTGCTTGCCACTGTCGTCGTCAAGCGCACGGTCGAGGTCGTCGATCGCGACGACGGGCCATATCGGATACAACTTGCGGCGGTAGACTTCGAGAAGCGGCCCCAGCCTGTTGAGCTGAATGCGCACGTGAATCTGCTCGGGTGCTTGCGCTAGATTGAGGGTGTCGTTTGAGGCGGAAGGCGGTATCTCACTATCTCCCTCCCCCTGTCTTCTTCTTATATTCGCCATCGTGCGCGACCGCAGCCGCCGGGGTCCTCGTTTCCGAGGCGGAACTAAATATGAGCAAGTCATCCCCCCACTTCGGCACGACTCGCACGGCTGGCGGCCGTCGCATCCTATTTTTCTCACGACGCAGCAGTCGCATGCACGCTTCGGCGGCATGTTGAAGAGGGCCAGGGATACTTCGCCGAAGAGTAATGGGAGTGAGCATCGGTGAGGGGAAGCCTTTGTGGCGGGGAAGAAAGGATAAGTGGGAAAGGGTTCAATGAATACACCATGCACACGCTGTTTAGAAGTGCCAGCAGATGGCCCAATGATTGATTTGTCAAAAATTTGAAGTTTGATTTGACGAGTTGGGTTACATACGGCACTTCCTTGCAATTTAAACTGCGAAACTGCAAAGTAGATTCGAGAACCAGCTTTCCCGATGGCGGAGATTATAACGATGTCATGGCCATGCCATGGATCTCGGTTGATCAATACTGTACAATATTGTACAGTAGTACGCAACAGTTTATATTCACAGTCATAATTCATAATAAAAGATCGCAAATGCAATGCAGGATATGATATATCTATGTGGCCTGAAGTGCCAGTCACTTCTTACATAACCTAATATGAACGCCAGTCGCCTTGGACATCGTCAACATCGCCCGCTTCAACGGGAATCCCTCCGGCTCCGGCGCCTCAGTACTCTCCAACGTATCAAACTCCTGCAACAATCGCACAATCGTATATCCAGCCTCCGTAAGCGCATACTGCTGTCCCAAGCAAATTCGTGGACCGCCGTTAAAAGGAAGGTATTCCCAAGTCCAGAACTTGCCTTCTGCCCACCGCTCGGGTCTAAACTCTTCAGCGTCATCGCCAAAAAAATCTTTACGACGGTGCAGCACATAGACGCTGTATACGACTTCCTCCCCCTTGCGGATCAAAACTGGAGATTTCTGGTCTGGCCCGCCGCCGACTGGTAATATAGTGTCTTTGACTGCGCATCTATAATTCAGCGGAGCGGACGGATACAAGCGTAGTACCTCGTTCAAGACATATCGCAAATACAACGTGCTTTTCAGAGTCTCAAAGTTAATTTGCTGTTTTCCCGGTGAATTCAGTTTTTCGCCAAAAGTTTCTATAATTTCACCACGCAATTTCTCAAACACGCGAGGATGACGAGAAAGTAAATAGAACGTCCAGCTCAATAGTCCGGCAGTGGTATCGCGTCCAGCAAGTAAGATATTAAGTGACTGATCCCGTAACGTCTTTGCATCCTGGCTCTCCTCGACGAGTGAGTATAGGAAGACATACCGACCTGCAGTCATTTCCTTGATCTTTGAGGCCCCGTGACGGTAGGCGTCTAGCGCGCTGTTGACATAGTAGTCCACAAACTTGTGAACCACTGCCGTGGCGTCGCGGAAGTCTTTGGGATTCAGAAGCCAGCAGAACGACTGCATGACTGCGCGGACGGCGAGGACTTCCTGACAATAGTTAAATGCGTAGGCGAAGCCTTGTTTGCCGGCGTCGGACGCCACGACGAAGATGTCGTCGGTTTTTTGGTCACCGGATTCGGATGTCAGACGGAGTGATTGGACGGATTCGCCAAACAGGAATTCGGTCGTAGAGTCGAGTGTCATGCGGTAGAACAATTCCTGGATGTCACACGATTCTGTCCCGCTTCGAGCGAGGCAGGACAAGAGATTGCGCACATGTGGTTCCAATTTGGCAACGTCGGAAACCTGCAAGATTTTAGTCTCATCTTAAATAACGGCAATATGACGTACCTGCTGTCTGCTAAACTGCGGCCTCAGCATGGTGCGCGAATGCGCCCATCCTTCGTTGTCCAACGTGAAAATACCCTCACCCAACAACGGGAGAAACGCGTCGTATCGAGTCCCGAGTCCATAGTCATTAAACTTTGTCGCGAGAATTGCTTTGATGTTCTCCGGCTCGATGGTCCAGGGATTCCTTTGTCCGAGTATCGTCGCGCCGAACGTATTTCCGTACTTCTTAAAATCATCAACAATGTATTCCATAACCTTGTGCTCTCGAAACGAACGGCTTAAGCTGAGAAACCGACGGATCCCAAAGAAATCTGTGTTCTTGTACACGAGACGAACAGCGCCGTACTTTTCGGCAAAGTGGCTCTCGACTCTTTTGTTGTTGAGTTTCTGGACGATGGCGTAGGACAGCAGGCCGAGGACGAGCACGACAACGAAGAACTTTGGCGACGCGGCGACTGCGCCGAGAGAACTCGCTGGTGGCAGGACGAGAACGGACATTTTTGCAGACGCAGATCATTCGGCAGCAAATTTCGAACAGAAAGCAAGGACACCGAAGAACAAAAGTCGGGGTGAGAACGGGCAGATGAATTAAAGAGAAGCGCGGCGGATATTTGACCGGCAAATGGTCACACAGCTAGGTTTCACAGCTAGGTTTCATTAGTTGTATGATAAGTGTCCGAACCATGTGATACGACAGATTTGGCCAACTGCTGCGTCTGCGCGGCTGACTCGTGAGTGGCACACCCCCGCACGCGTCCTGGGGTAAACATCCATGCGGTCGGAGCTCTGCTCACATCCTCTCTTCATCGGTTCCACCAACCGGGATTGGACTTGATTAGTAAACTTCCCGTGCGTTGTTTCGTTTTGGGCTAGTGCGTTCCGCCCACGGCCACACGCGTTTACTAACAACAGTCCAGTATTCATATCCAAAATTGCGGAATATATATATTGTTCTGACTGTCCGTTGCATAAATGGTTTCAAATAGGGGTGGACACGAATCACGAATATATTCGCATTCGTACGAATATTTAATTCGAACACGAATAAAAAATCTCTATTCGTAATTATTCGTTCGTAAATATTAACAAATTAAATTCTTAATATCTGCATCAATACCAGAGAATTCAATTCCCCCTGCATCGAAGCAGCGTGATCCAGCACAGGGTAGGGTTTAGGGTTTATAGTCAGAGCGCGAAATGATTGGCTGGTTTAAAGTTTAGCCATTCACTAGCGTGTTGGCAATATTCCTAGAACTTTTAGGATATGGGCCTCCGCGAAGTCCGAGGGTCGATTGAGACCTACCGACACTCCACGACAGAGTGGGGTTCACGGATAATCTGTCGTGGGCGGCGCTACGGAATTACGGTACGATATTCCGCGACACAACGCGTGCGGCGTCCGAAGGAATGTGCTCCAAGTAGAGCTCTGGCCACACACTGCACTTATATCAAGCGCAGCTATTCTTCTGCTTCCGATATCTTCACACACCTAACAATATCGACACAATGGCCAACCTAGACGTTGAAGCAACGCTTGCCAGACTGACCCTCACTGACAAGGTCAGGTTGATTTCTGGTAATTGCATTCTCCAGAACCACGAACTAGACTAGCAAACCAGGCATCGATTTCTGGCACACAGCATCAATCCCCGAGGCAGGCATTCCCTCATTGAGATTTTCCGACGGTCCGAATGGAGTGGAACGAGGACCAAGTGTTGCCATTCAAGAAGGACAAAACGATTGCTGTTATTGGACCCAACGCCAAGATCGCCATGATTTCCGGCGGCGGATCTGCGTCGCTGCTTCCTTACTACGTCGTCACTCCGTTTGATGCAAGGTCAAGTATGTCGAAGGCGCAAAGACATTTAAGGTCGTGCCGACGATGGGCCCCGACTACCAAGACGCCAAGCGGCAAGACTGGCGTCTTGTGGCGAACCTACCTCGAGCCACATGATGTCAAGGCCAGAAAGCCAGTGGATGAAGTCCATCTCCGCAGTGCGGATATATTTTTGGCCGATAACGACCATCCCGCAATCAAGGGCCTGATCACGTGGTACGCCGAGGTCATTGCACTTTTTTACTCTTTTACTCCAGAGGAGAGCGGCGAGTACGAGTTTGGTGTCACCGTGTACGGAACTGCGAAGCTATACGTCGATGAGAAGCTAGTTGTTGACAATGAAGCCGTCCAGGTTCAGGGCGAGGCATTCTTTGGACTTGGCACGGTCGAGGAGACAGAACGCACTACATTGGAGTCTGGTAAGACATACGAAGTCAAAGTCATGTTCGGCAGCCCTGGTACATCCAAGCTGCGTTCTCTTGGTCTTACTGTGCCTGGAGGCTGACTGAAGGTCGGTATTACGAAGGTGATTGACGACGAGGAAGAGATCTTGAAGGCGGTAGAAGTCACAAAGTGCGTTGACGAGGTTGTGCTTTGCATCGGCTTGTCTGCAGACTGGGAATCGGAGGGCTGTGATCGCAAAGATATGAAGTTGCCTGGACACACTGACAAACTTGTGTCTGCGGTGGTTGCTGCGAACCCGAATACGGCGGTGGTCGTGCAGTCCGGCACCCCAGTTGGAATGCCCTGGGCGAAGGATGCCAAGGCGATCTTGGAAGCCTGGTACGGTGGTAACGAGACCGGCAATGCTATTGCGGACGTGCCATTCGGCGACGTGAATCCGTCTGGAAAATTGCCGCTCTCGTTCCCGGCGAGACTGCAGGACAGCCCAACGTATTTGAACTATAAATCTGAGGGTGGGCGGACAGTGTACGGAGCGGATATTTACAGATACTACGAATCTATCGAGAGAGAAGTATTGTTCCCGTTCGGCCACGGTATGTCGTACTCGAAGTTCAGTCTCTTGGATCTGAAAGTCTCTCTCGACGAGTCGGCCGGTAAAGTCGACGTATCAGTCAAGCTATCGCACGTTGACGGACCGGCAGGTGCTGAAGTCGTACAGCTCTACGTCTCGCAGCATGCACCCTCCATTCGTCGTCCACCGAAGGAACTCAAAGCGTTCAAGAAAGTGTTCCTCGCCCCCGGCAAGTCTCAGACCGTTGAGTTTTCGTTGGCCGTTAAAGAGGCTACATCATTCTTCGACGAGATTGATAATGCACGGGTTAGTGAGAAGGACACGTATTCAGTACTAGTCGGAACTTCGAGCGCAAGTGTTGATGTCCAGGGTGATTTTACGACGAAGCAAAGTGTTTGGTGGAAAGGTCTGTAAATGTTTAGGGTTGTAGATAGTTAATTGTAAAGCACTTGGTACGAAAATCTAATTGAAGTTAATAATAGTTGATATTCGAATGAATAAATTATGATCATTTTATTACCTCACAGGACCACAAGGAGTGAAAAAGTGACTGTGCTCTGCATGGCTCTGAAAACGTCATAATTTAATAGCTGGCTCCTGCCGAGGTTTCTTTCAGAATAGTAGAAGCTCTGTCAATTTAAGCGAATGATTAGAGAGACCATGGGATTGAAACAACCTTGACCTAATCTCACAAAGAAGGTCTCCTTGCAAAATTGGACGTAAACATGCAAATTTCTGTGACTCATAAACTCCGCTGCTGGCTCAATAGAATTTATAGAATCAAACAACTTTAGAATTTTAGTTTTATCAGAGGGCACCCGTCAATTGGTCAAGCGAACTCATCGTTCGCATGGGACTTGGAGCCCAAGGACTCGTTCTCCTTGTCCCAGGTCTCACGGAAACTTTCTCAAGAGCTAGCTCCTTGCCTCCAGTTCCTGCCGAACGCTACCTTGAATAAATATACGAATGGATCGTCAGTACTCCACTGGGCAATAGTCAGCGGAAGTGACGTCCTCAGTAATGTGGGAGGGAACAGACGTCTTCGTTCAAGGTAACAGAGGACGTTGCTGCGTAGCGCTGCATATGATCATTGTTTGAGAATGACAAAGCGCAGGACGAAAAAGTCCGAGCATTTCGCCAGAGTTGGGTGACGTGTTGAAAGACTGCGCTGTCGTCGGCCGGCTCGAAACGGGCAAGTGGCAGTGGTGAGGCTACTTTAGTTCGAGGCCGATGTTGAGATAGTTTTGAAACGGACGTTGCGTTTGATCAGACAGTCCTGGAGTGGGTGGGCAGCGGAGGGAGGGAGTGCGGTGTGTTGAGACCTAAATAATAAAGAACAACGACAACCACCCCGGATGGATGAATTCGAGGTGAGAGTGTGGAAGGGTAAGAAACTGTAATCCAAGTATCTGTCGTCGAAGCCCCATTAGTGTGAGGACTAACTGTGATATTGTAAAACTTACGGCCCGGGCCTTTCCATTTTTGGGAATCTCAATAAGGAAGTCATGTAAGCCGGGTAATAATGGCGCATACACCACCCCCTACTCGCATGTATTATTGTGGTGGAGCACCCCAAAAAAAAATTAAGTGCCAGATGTCTGTTATAGGGCGGGGTACTTTATTCCACTTTAGAAGAGCCTGACAGCGACTAGCAGTTATACGAGCGGTTCTTAATTTGTCAGGGATCCATTAGCCACTCTGGTATGGTGACCTCTAGGCAGTATTGAAAGTTCCCGGATTTGGAAACAAATTAACGATCGGGTCACAAAGGCTGTTAAGGCTCGCATTCGCTCTTCTTGGGACACTTCCTGCTGCAGTTCGTAGCCGGAAGTGCGAGAGTCTCGAGACTCAAGCCACTCCGCTGACGGGGCAATCGCTGTCGCTCATCTACTTCTGGCAGTCCCTCCAAGTTCTCTATCTGTATTGTTGCATTCTCTTTACGGAACATTCTTGAAGCCATTCGATCATGAGTCGCAATACCCCAGCGATGCAAGCGAGTGAACCGGACCGGTCTTCCCACGCCTACCCGTGGTTGCATTCAAGGCGGATATTACCGACGAGAGTTAGCAAAGCCTGTCAAAGGTGCCGACGACAAAAGATCCGCGTGAGTTTTGGCTTTCGTGGCCGTGTAGTGACATTGTCATTGACCTGTTCTAGTGTGACTCATACCGACCTTGTTCTTTGTGTATCCGAGCAAACGCCAACTGTGTGCCAGTGGATGAGACTCGTCCCAAAAAGTAAGGCCGACTCACGTCGAGAAGAGCGTCGAAATATCTGACCAATCAATGCTTTAGGAAGATGAGACTCAGCAACAGTGCGGTCACCGGATCTGAGAGAACGCATAAAGATAGGGATACTTCGTCCATCAACGAGTGTGAGGAACACCATTCCCTTTCAGAATCCGAGGTCGAGCACTCAGCCCAAATTTCAGAAAATGGCAGGAAGCCTTTCACGCATCAATCTCATTCATCTTTTAGTGTCGATTATCAGGAGGCCCCTTCTGCCATGGGTATCACACGAAAGGTATTATATTTCCCAATTCTCATATCCCATTGCTCATTGATTCGATCTACAGTTGGGTTTTGCTGACGTCTTTTGATGTTACTCAGATATTTGGCTTGCACGGACTAGACGCTGTTGAGAGGACAACTTCCGCAATACCTGATGGAGAGATACACCGTGACCTCAACGTTGTAAAGAGTGACGCGAGTTTGAAGCATCCTATTGCCTCCATATTGGGCAGCTCGTTGCCGTCCAAAGAGGTCATGGATGTGCTGCTTGCGGAATACTTTGACTCAGTACATTGGTTTTCGCTTGTCATATTCGAGCCTAGATTTCGACCTGAATACGAGTCCGTGGTCGATGGGTATGCCTATCAATCGCAGAAAGGTTTTCTAATACTGCTCTCAACAGTGCTAGGCATTGCAGCATGGTATCATTCAAAGAACAGCAGCACTGTTGATATTAATCTGGGCCATGAAGATTGGAACAACTGGAGAGTGAATCTTCTCTCTCTAGCCGAGGCTCGATTCTTGGAGCTAATGGATGAGAGTAGCCTCGCATCAATCCAGACATGCCTGTTACTTGGCTCTTATTATATCTATCATGGCCGGCCAAACTCCTCATTCGCACTCTTGGGTGCCACCATCAAAACGGCGCAAGCCATGGGTCTGCACCGAGAGCCTTCTCGAGGCGGAGCCGACGAGATTGAAGAGCGCAGGAGGATCTGGTGGACGATCTATACTTGGGATAGGTAATTTGTTTTCTCCATCGAAGTTGCTTCCTGTGTTCCCTCACGTTGTCACGTTCTACATACTGATTATGGATAGGTTCGCTTCCGTCACGTATGGAAGACCTCTAGGTATCAATGAAAACGATTGCAATGTGGCCATGCCTGGTGATGTGTACGAAAGAGCGCGACCCGGACACGGAAACATTGATGACGACTCCGTCGTATGTTACTCAGTGTACCAACGGCAACTCAACATGCTGTATATTATCGCTTCGCCACTAATCGAAACGATCTTTGGCATGCGAACCTCCGGATCTGGAAAGAGGAGTTCTGGTATCCATTATTTAGATTCAATGCAAGCTATCAACCAGCGTCTCAGCGTATGGCGTGCGCAATTACCACCCAACCTACATTTCGACTTTGACTGCGACATCCAACCGAATGTGTCCATTCGAAGGAGAGCATATCAGCTGCAAGCCCTAGCTTTGCAGCTCACATATGACAACATCCTGATTATTCTTCATAGGCCAGTTCTTGCGCAGCAGGTTGACAGTCTTTGCAGAGCTAAGTCTTTGCAAACGGTTGAAGTGAACGGTCATTTACCCAACCAGGGTGGGTCTTCGCCGCCGACCCCAACAGTTGATGACAATCTTAGGACCTCTATTACCAGCTCTCAACAGTGGTGGAACGCAGCTGTTAGAACCTCGGGTGTAACCAAACTGCCCAACATCACCCAGCTGGCTACGGACAGTCACTTGGTGGCATTTCTGGCAATTATCCTCTTTAATGCAGCAATCGTCATGGTCGTTTGTGCCTTGTCAGATCCATTGTCTGATCAGGCTCAAGAGGCCAAACGAAACATTACGCGTATTTTTCGCCTTGAAGAGTTTCTGGGCAAACAATCCACACTTTCAAGGCAGAGCAGTATTGTCCTCCAAGATGTCATTCAACTTCTACTCAACCGTGAGACTGAGGTGATGTTAGCACCAATCGTGCCGTCCAAGAACCGTAATGCTGGCCGGTCGGCTGAGTCTTACTCGAATTTGTCCACATCCATCACACTTGAGGACGTTCTTCGCGATCCACTACCTGAACCGAAAGTTCCAAATACTGAGCATGATCCTGTGTCCATTGGAGTCAATGAAGCTTCCATACTGAATGAGAGCCTAGCTTCGGTGCAGAAAGGTGAGAATCCCAAAGCCTTGATTAAGTACGCTGGGTCCAGAAAGGAACAAAAAGCTAATCTCAGGACAGTCTTCCCCGGGTTCGGACTCGGATTCAATTCCTCTCTCACTGAAACGAACAACACTCGCAGCCCTGAATCCTACGAGAGTTCTGCAAGCGCGCAGGAATGGCAGGAACCGACCCGAGGCGAATCGAATTCGAATACCGCCGAACAAACTCGAAACGCCCCTGGAGATTATGGCGGGGTGGATTCTGGGCTTTTCTGGATCTGGGATATGAATACGGACTTGACCCCCTTATTGTGAATCCATAAGACGGCTCATGAAGCATGCAACGGGACCATCAGCCATGCAACTACTACCATGAAGCTCCAATGGCGATGGGCGCACTACTATACTGTCCGGAAATTTTGCGTTGCGAGTATATAATATTATCGGCTATTGAGCATATTCGGAGTACAGTCAAGTGGACCTTATTTAAAATATTACGAGCGGACCAGCTTGGGTGCAAGAGAAATGGGCAGCGAGATAATGTAGGGTCCAAGGACAGGTAAAACCAGGCGGTAGCCAGCAGTTCTCTCCATGTTCTAGATTCCCCATGAAGTCGTACTGTAGTTACGGGGCTGACTGTGGCGCGTTGCATGAATTGACGGCGCTGGTTGTTGCAATTCAGAGTGGATATGAGGGCAGACCCATTAGATTACATTGATTCCATATATTTTGTATCACAATGGATGGAGAGGAATTGAAGAACATTATTCACGATATCCTCACGCCTCTGTTCCCAGCAGAATGCGGGGGTAGTGTTGCATCCCTACTGTCAACCCTGAAATCCATCCGCATCCACTTCCAATTCAAGCGGAAAATCCAGGGGCTTCTGCGGAAGGCAGATCAGTGATTCTGTGGGTGACTTCCCGTAGACTTTTTGGCGCGACCAGACGCCAAAAATCGCAAAAAAAAGCCATTACGTAAGCCACATATTTTGTCTCGACTTTTGACACATGCCAAACGCGATTGTCTGGGGGGCCCCACTTCTGGCCACCCACCCAAACTCGAAAAATACCCAGAAAAACTTAAATTTGACCATTCCCTAAGCACGTGGCACCGCGTCTTTGCATGCTCTCGTGGCTCGTCGCGTCAAACTGTTTGTAACCTGTTTGTTTATTCGTCGTTCTCTCAGCCTTTATGCACGTTCCGTCTGTCATACACGATACACCATGCCTTACGACACATATCTACGCCCGAGTTATGAAGATGAGGAAGACGACGATGTTGTGATAGTCGTTGCCATCTCGTAATTGGATCCTTGAACGTCAGAAGGAACCCGTTTTATCTCACGCGCCCGGCCCTCATGTCCCCTAGCAAGGATCCGTTACAGATTATACGTGATTCGTCTGATGAGAAGGCATTTATCTTAACGACTGGGCTCAGTCCCGCCATTTTTAATTACGTCTCAGATTGTGGCTTCCGACAGTCATGGAACAGAACACCAACTACACGCGCCAATTACACGCGCCCACGTCTCCGTCCGTGGGGAAGCGTGTCCAATGCGCTTCGGAATCGGTTAAAACTCCGTTGAAGTCTTGCTTCAGGGCCTGGCCCGAAAATCCGGTCGAGAGGGCGATATTGGCCCGGACTAACAGGCAGCTGGTGTCTGCGAGACAGGCAGCAGAATGGGGTATGAGAGCTTTGCAGGGCTCTTTCGGTAGGCTCAAGGTTCCGCTCCCCGCTGATGACAATAGATACAGACGCATCATCATTGAGGCGTGCTGTCGGCTCCATCAGCTTCGGGTTCGCCTTTTGTGTTTCCGAATTTCGGGCCAAGTATGGACCCATCTGGAAGGAATCAGATGAAGCAGTATCTACAATTTCAGGAACATGTTGTTCGACGATATAGTGATCTCTGACCGAATGGGTCAGTTTATATTTTTTTATAGCTATAATCAAAATAGTAAATTCTATTTTTTTGTTTAAAGAAACGTTAAACATACAAACTAAAAACAACGACAACGACACAAAAACAAAAACAAAAACAAAGACAAAACAAAGCAACAAGATCAAATCAACAAAGCAAAGGTACAGGCTACTTGGTATGTAGGAGCTCCAGCATCATCACCTTTTGTAGGGGCCGATCTCGTTCCGCGACAAGATCCGCCCGCTCACGTAGGAACTTCGACTCCAATTCTGCCCGCTCGCCCTGGAACTGAATTTCCAGCTGCGCTCGCTCTCGGCGAGTCTGATTTCCGATTGATGGAGCTGTCGGCACTCCTCTCGCGAGTTGCGAAGTGTTTCTCACAGCTCCTCCATCTGCGAACGGTAGAGCATCAGAATATCGGCCCTCTTTTCGCGATCTTCGCGAACATCCAAGTACGACGCCAGCGGCTCCCGAACATTAGTTCTGATGTTCTTCTTCCTGAGCCCCGAGACTTCTTCTCTAACATGACCTCTCTCTTGCTAGGTGGAGCTACTAGATGATCTATGCTCGGTGAATGAGAAGTGCGACGCGACCTAGCGCGGGAGCTACGATTCGAGTCATTGCCTTCTTGTTCTTCGTCCGGCATCATCCCTTACTTCCGTTAGGTCGAGAACGTCTTCGTTGCTCAAGCCTACCAGCTCGAGGGACTCGTTGACCATTCGGCTAATTTGTTTTGCCGCTTTATATCGGACGGACAGCTTGGGTCGCCCGTAGGCTTCGGAACATTGACCATTTGGTTGAGCTTTCGACGAAAAGCGCCGACAACTCGGGAGGCTCTGCCATTCTGAGCGCAATATTCCTCATAACTAAACGAATTAGAATCCAGTACGACATGGAGAGCAAAAAAAAATCACAGATCCACTACTTGATCCCACTTCGCGGGACCTAGGGGTTTGATCTTCTCGATCGCATTAAGCAAAGCGTTCCTCCAATAAAGTGAAGTTTTGCGGTCCATCACGGCTAGCACGCTTTGAATTTCCTGGCGTTGGAGTAGTCTCCGTGGGAACTGATGAAGACATGGTGGTATTCAAAGGGGGTAGTTGGCGGATAGGTCGAAATCGCATGAGACGGAGGGCAACAAATATGCTACTCAAGTATCTCAGCGCGTCAACAACGCGTCGGAAACTCCGGGAAATTGGCATTCCAACCACTCAGTGGGTCACGTGAATATGAACAATTCGCATCTTGTTGCTGTGTTGGGCCTTGCCACGGGATTTGGAGTTCGATTTTCGAGTCTGGCGAAAAAATTCGGCGCTACGGAAGTCACCCACTGGTCAATAGATAATTGCATACCAACCAACCCTTACATTCGTCGGGGAGTGCTGTCAGGGTTAGGGCTTAACTGTTTGATGGCAGGGTCGATTGCTGACTATGACCAATGCTGTGCCTCAGGATTATCTGGACACAAAGCCAGCTACGGTAACATGTTTGGCGCACTATAACAATCATTCGTTGATAATTCTATTACCCCGTACTCATCCATCACAGCTGATGAAAACTTCACACATGGGTCGCCCGAGTCGGGCGAGTCATATCAAGGTGCCGGCAGAACCCACTTTCGAGCAGCCTCAGAGCGCGCCAAAGATCATTCGATAACAAGAGAAGTGAGCATGCAGTTCTGCACCGGTCTGATCGCTCCGCACTTGGGCAGGCCTTGCCTGGCGCAATTTGACTTCGGCACCGCCCGGAATCGAGGAAAGTCGCAGACGCAGGGGAAGAGGCAGATGCCATCAAGCCACTTCGCGCGTTTACTGTCAACTCCGCCTTCCCCGCGTTACACATCACGACCAGTCTGACCGGCAACTGTCCGTTAATACGAAATACCGTGATGCACTATCCTAATCGGTCCGTAAGGGGTCGCCATTGAAGGCAAAGAGTGTAAACCCTTGTATCCTTGTATGTACCATATATAATACCAAGTCTCCACATCTTAGTCTCGTCAAGTCCAGTCTCAGCGCCTCTCTCGTCCGGTCCAGCCAGTTACATTTGAATTACTCGCCAATATATCGCTTATCATGATCGCAGGACTCGCTGTAAACACAAGGATAGATGCAAAAATGACAAAATTGAAAGATCCCATTAGAAGAAAGCAGCGATCCTACTCCTGACGGATTGTTTAGAGCGATCCAACAGGTCCGAAGCTGACTTGGCTTCGATTTCACATGGAACCATTTACCATGACGCGATTACAAATGAGCGCACGTGATGTGCTTAACGCTTACAGAATGTAGGGGAAGGGCTACGGTCTGACGTTTTTATTTACACAACTCAACTTACACGCTTGCTGTTCACATTACCACTCTACCTCATGTCTCACTTCTTATAGGTTGCAGGTATGGTTCTCGACATGCGTTCTTATTGTAGTGTAAGTATCATTGACCTTAATTAGCAACTTTAGAAAATTTACTTTATGGCCGTCAGCAGATCTCGACGTCGTAATGTTCATTTTTACGATGCTTCAGATCCTGATCGACCACTAGGTGGATTACGATTAAATCCATCTGTTACGGCAAAAAATTTTCTCTTTATGCTGAACATCCTCATCATTGCAGACTGTCCGTATAGCGTATCATTACGAGGTACGGATGTAGCCTTAACAGCGACCGACGAGCCTCTTCAGCCTGGCGATTATGACTTAAAGCCTGATTCTCCCGTTGGTGAGTTTTACTCTTGGAAGTTTTGGTGTATAGCGACTGCTGATACTTGATACAGGTGTAATATCCATCACAGATGAGCCATGCGTATTGCGGGTACTGTCACATACTGTCAGTGGCAGAGATGACCGCTTTCGACATCGAGTCCGTGAGAGAGACGGGAAGTGCGTGATCACTGGCATTGTCAACACGGATGCTGATATTGGTGATTGGACAACCTTCGAGGCTGCTCACGTCTTCCCACTCTCCCATGAAGAATACTTTCGCAATCATGGATTTTCTCGGTGGATTACAAATAGAGAGGGACCGCAGGACACGGGAATCAACTCGTGCCAGAATGGATTACTTATGCGCTCCCAGCCCCATCAGCTCTTTGATAGTTTCAAATTCTCCATCAACCCAGACGACAATTACAAGATAATATGTTTCGGTAGAGATTTTGACAACCTGGACGGCAGGATGCTTGACCCCATATGTCGAAATCCAAACGATGAGCGGAGCGTACGAGATGAGCTTCTGCGGTGGCACTTCCGTCAAGCAGTGTTGGCGAACATGAGAGGTGCTGGAGAACCAGTTTTCGAGTTTGACTTTCCACCTGGAACTGATATGGTCGGGGAGATCCTCAGCGGGCCGCAAGCAACAGAAAGGATGGAGGCCGAACTTTTCTCAAGATTAAATGGGCTAACTCTCGGTTAGCAATGACTGCCTCAAAGGACCGAGAGGAGCGTACCCTAATCCGACTAAATCTATAACTTTGTCAACAACCGTAATAAGCTCTTCACATGGGTAGCGACTCCCCGGCTAAGTTGTATCTGCCCGCCTTCAGAACGGGTCTTCGCCGGCGTACATGGGCATGGTGGTAACTGAAATTAACCATGTCCGGCGACAAAGCGCAGATACATGATATATTTCATGTTATTGCAGACATGAATGACATTTTCGTCAAGAAGCCATCCGAGTTTGTGTTTCATGATGTCAATATATGATGCGGAGGACTTGAACACGTAGATGTATGCAGCAGCCGCCATTGAGAACGCGATTGAGAAGACAGTGATGAACGACGCTGGCATATAGGTTGAGTCTGCTAAACCCAGTTATGGGCTGGTGATGCCGGCTGCTTTTGTGAGTAGTACATTACCTGTTGGCGAAGGGTGACTTCAGAATGGTAACTGTGGGTACATGGACTGTCGACTTGTAACGTGTTTCCATTTAACATTTATGATGTGAACGACAACAGGTGCTATGGCGGAGTTAAGTATAATTTCAAAAGTCCGCCGATTGTGGCATCAATGCGAGCGCCTTTAATTCAAGTTAGGTGTGCGACAATAAAAGTCACTGCAACTTTCTCGTGGATCTTACGAATTCATTGAGTTTCATATCAATTTGATCACTCTCTGGGGCTGATGGTTATGCTTGTCATAATAGATAGACGACAAAATTATACACTAAATGCAAACTTTGTTCCGTTTAAACATTAATACACGTAGCTAACAAAATGCACTATACAACTCCAACCCAAGCACCAAAGTATCTATTCTTGCTACTGGCGCTCGCTGTAATGCAGCTCCGCCACGCCCCTCAGCCTGTCAGCCGCTTGCTCAGCAGTCAAATCACGCTGTGGCTCCCCTAGCATCTCGTATCCGACCAAAAACTTCCTGACCGTCGCCCCCCTTAGCAACGGCGGATAAAAATGCATGTGGAAATGCGAGAGTCCATGCTCATCACCCTCGGGATGTATCGGCGCCTGGTGGATACCCATAGAGTATGGGAAGGAAGTCAAAAAGAGGTTGTCATATCGGATTGTGAGTGCGCGAATGATGGCCGCGAGGTCATGTTGCTGCTTTGATGTGAATTCCTTGAGGGAGGCGACGTGTGTGCGCGAGAGAAGGAGTGTCTCAAATGGCCAGACAGCCCAGAAGGGCACGACAACGACGAACGAGTCATTTTGCAAGACGACGCGGGATGGGTCGGAGAGCTCGATGGTGAGGTAGTCGCAAAGCAGACAGGTGCCGTGAGTCTCGTGGTATTTTCTTAGACTGTGATACTCCTTCGCCGGCTCTGTCGGGACGGTCTCCGTACACCAGACCTGGCAGTGAGGGTGTGGGTTCGAGCAACCCATTGATGCGCCTTTGTTTTCGAAGATCTGGATGTACTGGAAATGCGACTCACGCTGAATCTTGACGTATAACTGCGTCCATGTCGAAATGACGTTCTCAATCTCGGGGATGGACATCAAGGGAAGTGTGACGTTGTGTTTCGGGCTGAAGCATATGACGAAGCACGTCCCTCGCGTGCCCTGCACTTTGAGGAGGCGCGAGCGCAGGCCATCCCCTTCGGGTTGTGAGTACGGAGGCTGCGACTCCTTGACAGCGGCATAGTCGTTGACGAAGACGAACGTGCTGTCGAACTTGGGGTTGACTGCGCCGGTGGCACGCGTGTTGCCCGGGCAGAGATAACAGCTAGGATCGTAGATCGGGAGTTCATCACCGGAGAGCTTCTCTTGCTGTCCGAGCCACGGTCGTTGTGTCCGATGGGGAGAGACGAGCACCTATGGTACTATTAGTTATAATTGACCGAAAAAAAGGATAGATAAAACTGAAGTATACCCAGGAGTCTGTGAGAGGATTATACCTTCGATGTGAGTTGTTGTTGAAGTCGAATACTCCAGTCATTTCGAGTGTTCTCCACTTGATAATCAATACCCTAACCCAAACAAAAATATTTAACGTTGAATAGAACGAATCAAAAGATAAATCAAGTAGAAATGGTGGATCTTTTAATCAAGATCCGATCGAGGCTATGAGTCCATCCCCGGGGCACACCTGTTTATTTCGAGGTTAACGCTGAACAACACCGACGGACGGCATGCGCTTATGGCGCCGACATAATAAGCGCAAGCGCGATCACACCACACTAATGAGCCGCACGGTGAATTATTCACCCTAGCCGTACCGAAGAAGTACCCATAGCGCTTGCTACATGAGCGACAGTATGCACGCAACGGTGCTGCGGCCATTGTTGGGTTTAGGGATATCTCAGCTTCTACAGTTCAATTCGAAGACAGGAATCACCTATACACCTGACGCTCACTAACGACAGCTACATCCTCGTCACAGTCGGCGCCGGCTACATCTGGTCACATGCAGCGCTCGAGCTCCTTCAGATTGGCTAAGAAGTTTTCGTGGCCGACAATCTGACCAATTCCTCTGAGGAAGCTATCCGTTATATGGAACGGCTCTCTCACGCATCGTTCCCTTTTCACAACCGACCTCCATGACAAAATCTTCTCCAATTCACCATAACCGCAGTCCTCCACTTCGCGGGACTGAAAGCAGTGGGGGAGTCCACACGGATTCCGCTCGAATACTACCACGACTATGTCTCTGGTACGGTCGTCCTCCTGCAAACAATATCGTCTTGTCCTCCTGCGCGGCCGTATATGGCGTCGCGACCCGGTTCGAAGACATGATCCCCATCCCCGAGGAATGCCCAACGGGCCCCACAGCAATAGGAAGCTTCATCGAGGACATTCTCTGGGATTGCGCCGCCGCGGAGCCACCATTAAGGATAGGAATCTAGCGGTACTTCGATCCGATTGGAGCGCGTCCTTCAGGCATGATTGGCGAGGATCCAATGAGGGTGCCGATTAATTTGCTACCATTTATGGCGCATTTGCTGTTGGGAGGAAGGACAAGCTGCACCCTAAACCGTAACCCCTCGCGCATGGGGATCGTGCTGCCTTGGCCAAGTTGAATGAGGTCTCACCGCAGAATTCTGCAGGGAGTGTAATTTTGAACGGGCAATGGGAGCACGGTGGTTGATCATCCACGCTTTTGAGGAATCGACGAGAAAGAAAATCCCCGTGGATGTGGTATGGAGACGATAGGGCGACGTGGTAAATTTGACGGTGAAGCCAAATCAGGCGAATCGGCAACAAAAGTGGAAGCCAGAGCTGGGCATTTGGACGCGTGCAGGGATTTGTGGAAATGGACGACTGAGTCCATGGGACGCATCGCGTTGCAGTCAAGATAACAAATAAGACGGTGGAAGAAATGCAAAATATTTATGCAGGGAAAAAACCCTGACAGAGGTCATTAAAGACAAGCTGTAAACTCCCAACGCACTGCGCAATGGAGAGCAAACTGAGGCCCTATTTGAGCATCCATTTGGACTAAGGACATAGGGAAAACCCACAGGCAACAAAACCTTTAGCGAAAGGATTAAATAAAGCTCTGGGGAAAACCTGTTACCTACTCAGGAACTCGTAAGGGCGTGCGGTGCTCGTGAAGCGTATCCTGGCGTAAAGAGAGTCCTTGTACGCCTTAACATGAGAGGTCGGATGAACGAAGCCACGAATTGTTCGAGTCGTCACAGTTCTTCCATTTGACTAGATATTGATACCGAACATTCACTTCTTGCCGCCTTGCGATCGAGGATTCCATCGATATCATAGACAGCTTCCTCTGTGGAGTCAATGACATCTTGAGACGGTGTTCGTGGAGAAAAAGGAATTCCTTGAAATCGCTTGACGCGCAAAACGTTCGCGACGGGAGAAAAACGAGCACATGAAGATAACTGTAATTCCACTGCGTTATGATAGGCCATACGCAGGACCTTAAGGTGGTATGCCGGTGCCAAGGAACTTTGCTTGGATTTGCTGGTTCGCAATAACACATAGTCCCTTATATAAAGGAGCGTCGCGTCGTCGACGGTCCGCCTGTGGCTTCCGTTCTAACTGAGCTGCGTGCATGGCATCTTTGGCTCTCCGCCAGATGCCTTCGAGTTCAGTCGTGTACGCACGCATATGAATGACGTAGTATTCCCTGCGGCTGAAATCCATAATTCGCATGAAAGGGTTTGTACTTTGAGGTACATCATAATGAACATATTCAAGAAGTGGAAGAGACTCCTCCCATCTTTCAAGCTGGCTATGCGAGAGTCAAAATAGCTGTTAGATGGCATTTTAATTATGTTATATGCTCTCTGGCATATGTCCACATATAAACAAAAACTCCCTCCCAAAACATCTTACAAGATTTTAAAACAAATTCCCAGCATTACTTTCAGCCAAACATAACCACTTCACCACCTCTCCTCCCCACCCATCCGGCCTCCACAGCCTGCAGCCCGCGCATGACATTGCCCATCCCTTGCCTTTTGCCCAGCTTCTGAAACACAACCTTGACAAATCCGCGGTCAATCGAGTCGACGCATTCGCTTGCCACGACGCTCACCGGCCACAGTAGCGCGGCCATGTTCCCCTCGAGCGTACATACCCGTGCAAGATTATCCAGTGCGGAGCGCACATGCGCTTGAATCTGGTCAGCGACCTTCTCCCTTGGAAAAAACGTGCGTAACAGGTATATATGTGCGGCGAGCTGGTACACCTTCGCCGCGGCCTGGAGCGCGAGGTCTCGCGGATTAGTGCCCGCGTCGGAGGCCACCGACCATGACACGAGTTCGAGTTCGAGGAGCGACGCGCGGCAGGTGATGTCCGCGTTGATGATATGCCCAAAGTTGGAGTCGTTGCAAATGATGCAGAGGCGGACAACTAGTGGCCACAGGTCTTCGGCGAGGCCGATCACGGGGTCAATGCCGTCCGCTGCGTCGTCGTCACCGGGGGAGGCAGGAGCACGCAAGCGGGCATACGTCGCGAGGAAGTGATGCAACTGGAGCGTGGAGTCGATGAGCTTGTCTTTCTTCGAGAGGGAGCAAATAACGTCAAAATACTGGAAGATCCGAAAGAGAAAAATGGTCGACTTAGAGACAGTGTAGCCGGAGCCAGCCTGGAGGCGGTAGATGACGTGGTTAAGGAAGGAAGTGATGATGCGGTACGCTCCGTTGAGGTGCACAACGATCGATTCGATGTAGCCGCCCCTCGCGATCTCATAATAGACGAGAATAAGGATTGAGGAAAGGAGGACGTTTTGTGTATTTTCGTCTTCTAGGCGTTGAGGGAGATCTTCCAGGAGGCTAATGAGATTCTCTAGCGCAGAAGTGTGGTAAGTGAGCTGCTGCGCGTCCTGCAACATGCCGAGCGCGTATGACTTATGTGCGGACGCCAGCGCACATAACGACGATAGCAACGGTGCGGTTGAATTTGGATGCGAGACAGGAATTAATAGCGATAGTACTAGGCGCCTGAATGGGCCCTCCTGGCGGTAGTATGAGATGACAGACGATATGGTAACAGTGAAGTGGTAGACGAGTTCCTTCTGTGCGCGCGTGAACTGCAGCATTGACAGGGGATCCAATCCGTCGAGATCGGTAAATTGAGCATCAGGTTTAGTTGTAGAGACGTCGGTTGGATGCACTTCTCTGGGCGACAAGCCCTGCTGGGCCACGACGACGACATCGGTGGAGCTCTCTACATCAGAAAGAAGAGACTCGTCGAAGATACCGTCATCACTGAGTGTGGAGCTGAATATGCTGGTGGTGATGGAGTTCTCGTTCGTGGTGGAAGTGGACTGCGTTTCTGCAAGTTCGTGCCGCGATGATTCCTTGAGCGTCGGGGTCGCGTAGACGCAGACCCAATCCCTGTCGAGGCAGCTCTTGCAAGTTGGCTTCTCGAGGTGGCACTTCTTCCTTCGTTGGCGACTAGAGAATGCGTCAATGAGTGCTAGGTGCATGACAAGAAGTATAATGGCGATCTACCACTGAAGACAACCCTGGCGACTCCGCTTCAAGCCTACACGCCGTCGCTTTGTGGGAGGGGAAGTCTCATGCGGAGAGGCAGACGAGACTCCATTGCGACAAGCTTCCGGTACGGACTCAGTGAACTGGGTGGCGGACACTGTGATGGATTCCGTTACCATGGCGACAAGGCGAAGGCTCTGCGGATGCAAGTGCGAGGGCGGATGAGGGCGGATGAGGGCGGATGAGGGCGGATGAGGGCGGATGCGGCTGGCGCGGTGGAGTGGAGTTGGTGCGGTTAAAAAGGGCGGAGGGAGTGGGGGCCAGTTCAAGCGCAAGCGCGTGTGCGGGGCACTTGCCGACTTCCCCGAGAAAGGGTAAGGGCTTTTCTTCGTCCTCTGCATGATCGGCGGACCAACGAACCGAGTAATCCGCCGTCCAGCACTTGTGTCGCCTACAAATGTTCGTCCAGATTGCAATTGCACTTCGCGAGGCCCTCTACTAGCCCCCATAATGGCCTCTACCATTCCGTCGCTGGGATCATCGCCCTCGCCGTGGACGACCCCAAGATCTTCTCCCCCCCCTTTCCATTATACACCTTTACCAGCATTTCCACCGCCTGAGGAGCTTGTCCCAGCTGCGAACTCCCTCAGCGATATCTATGGACAGCACGAGCTCGTTGACCAGGACATCCGATGGAAGGAGATTTCTCGAGAATTTCGTCGCCTGTATGGACAGCGTATCTCCTTCATCACTCGATCGCCGGGCCGTGTCAACATCATCGGCGAGCATATCGACTACTCTTGGTTCCCCGTCTTGCCAGTCGCCATGTCGCAAGACGTCCTTGTTGCGGTCGCAATCATCCCTCCTGGGTCTCCAGACGACGACCACAAGATCCACCTGACCAACACAAACGACAAGTATCCCTCCGTGTTGTTTCCCACCAGCGACTTCGCCGACCCATTCTTCCCCATTGTGTCATCCGATGACATGCACTGGTCCGCCTACTTCCTCGCCGGCCTCAAAGGTGCCCTCACCTTCTCCAAGCTCTGTGCCACTGACACGTTCGCCGCGACACTTCCCTCACTACGCATCCTTGTCGATGGCCGCATCCCGGGCTACGCTGGCCTTTCCGCCTCCTCCGCCCTTGTCTGCGCGTCTCTCCTCGCCATCCTCACCGCCACCTCCCGCACTACTCCCACTATCGAGAAACCGTTCCTCGTCAACTCCTCCGTCATCTCCGAGCGCATTCTCGGCGTAAACTCCGGCGGCATGGACCAGACCGCCTCCGTCTTCGGAGTGCACGACCATGCGCTCCTCGTCGACTTCCGACCGCTGCTGTCCGCTCAGCCGGTGCCGATGCACACCAATGCCGTACAGTTCGTCCTCGCAAACTCGCTCGTCAAGGCGTCTAATAGAGCGGAGACCGGGCCGTGGATGTATAACGTGCGTGTTGTGGAGGCGACATTGGCCGCGGAGGTACTCGCGCGCAAGTGGGGCATAGGTCGACTGGAAATTCGGGACGGGTTCGGCGGCACCCTGAGAGGTGTCTATGATCGTATGTGCGAACGGGAGGGCTGGAGGATGGGGGATCGTCACGGGGAGGAGTATGCTGTGTCGGAGATTGTTAGGAGGATCAGGGGTGTGTTTACACGAAAAGTGTATACGGTCACAGAGGTGGCTGAGATGCTGGGGATTACCGAGGAAGATATTGTAAGGAAGTACATGACGCGCTTTCCGAGTATGTATTCTTGCTTGGTTTCATCGACTTTGACTAATATTTCGGTAGTCCGTGCCAAAACGCTGAATCTCCGCGACAGGGCGATCCATGTCATCGAGGAAGCTTTCCGCGTCAAGAGCTTCAGCGCATTACTCTCGTCTCCCATTGCGAACCTTCATGCGCTCGGCGCGCTCATGGCAGCCTCCCAGAACTCATGCGCGACACTTTTCGACTGCTCCTGCCCCGCTGTCGATGACATGGTTGGCATTGCTAGGAAGTACGGCGCGGAGGGGTCACGAATCACTGGCACAGGCTGGGGCGGCTGCACGGTCAGTTTGGTGCGGAACGAGCGGGTCCCCGAGGTCATTAATGGGCTCAAGATGGATTACTACGCGAAGCGGTATCCTAGCTTGTCAGAGGAAGAACTTCATGAGGCGGTGTTTGTGGTGAGGCCAGCGAACGGGACGGTTGTCGCCTCTTGGGAGGGGATTTAACATGATGTAATAGACACTGAGACGGGGGTTCGGTCTGTTTTATACATAGGGGTATTGGCGTTGGCTCGCTACTCCGATGAACGTCTTTCGTCCGTAACTTACTAAGGGGTTATACGATTATGTTTTTACGTTGCATTTATGGATATGTCAATTTGTCGGGGATATGCCGAGTATTTGTTGTTCGTTTAATGTATTTCTACATTGTGATTTTGTTTGGTCTACTTTTATCTACCATTAAGTGGTGCATATGCGTTCATTAACCAAAACATACCTTAAAATATATCACCCTCAACGAAAATCTCAAAACTGCCCAAAATTTTATCACTCATCGCCGCTATCTTACTCGAACTCACCAATTTTCACTCCAAACCCTCCTTCTGGCACCTCAAACAATGTCGCCACCCTGTCATAGTCTACTCCCGTTGCCGACACCGTATTTCCCCACCATGTCAGCTTCGTCCGTGTATACTGCAACGTCAAGAATATAAACATCCCACTAAACGCCACACCTGCCGACAACGCCGACGTTAAAATGTAGTTGTACTTTGTCCACCAGCCCAAGTAATGCCGCCTGATATGCCACATAAATGCAAATCCCGCGAACAATCCGGGTGTGTAATGCGAGAGATTGTATGTCGAGCCCCATCTGGACAAGCCAGAGATGATGAGCACGGGGTGTGCGTATTTCAATTGCCGCGGGAAGTACACGCGCATGAGATAGCATGGGAATGCCATAAGGAAGCCGATAAGGAAGCAGTATTTCAGTGCGGGGTAGAGCGCGTTGAACATGCGGACAGGGCCGATGACCCCGAGCATTAACGTGTCCGCATATAGTGACCTTGGAAATGTGCAGACGAACCTGTCGGCCTGTGTCGGGCTGCATAGATCGGGGACTGAAATGATGAGGAACTCAACCGCGCCGATTGTCACAAGGGTTTGGATAACCGTTGCAACGAGCTGGGCACGGAACAGAGCACGGGGCGGCAGCTTGGCGTAGTGTGCCATCTTCTGGTCACTGATGTAGCTTTCGGCTTGATCATCAATGTTCCATCCGTACACGCGGCACATCATATTTGCAATGCCATTTCCAGGAACCATGTACCCCGTGATTATGACAGCGAGATTAGCGAACCCTAGCTGATATCCAGTCACGGCGTAGATCAAGCAGCTGGGAATCAACATCACAATGCTGACGAAGAGAATCACTATGACTGCCCAAATTGGGGTGTGCGTGGGGTAAATTGTGAGGGCGACGACGCCAGCCGCAAGGGAGACGAGGAACACGACGGCGAACCACCAGTCGGGGACTTCTGGGTAGTGCGCCATCAAACGAGAGATGGGGTCATCATAAGTGGCGAGATTGGAGCGCCTTGGGTGCCGGAGCGTTTGCCAGAAACCCTTCAGTGCTTGCCCGATGAGACGACGTTCAGTCAGGACGACATATGTGAAGCAAAGCGTGTAGACTGCGAAGCCAGCGCCAGTGGAAATCAAGTTGCCGACGGAGATGTAAGGAGGCGAGTAGTTTTGGTAGCCTTCCACGTTGAATCTGCTATCGACGAGGACACGCGAGAGGTTGTACTCCTCACCCATGCTGTCGAAGACGTCGTTGGAGTTGATTGGGATGTAGCCGGTCCATTTGTAGTTGGTCCAGTACATGATTATCATGATGATAGCGCCCAACAACAGTCCGATGTACCGATTAACCAGAGAAAAGAATGGCACGACGAGAGGAGAGGAGTAGTTAATGACCGACCAATCGAAGGTTGAGATTGGGTTAAACCCAAGTCCGAGATAGGATCCGGTAATGATAGCCAATTTGGTGTTGTTGGGTGCGATCCACGTCATCCAGTTAAACGTGCTGAGCGCTTTGAAAATAAATGTCGGAAAGAAAAAATAGAAAAACGTGATGATAAGCGTGACAAAGAAGAATTTGTACTTCGAAATTGTCCAGCCGTTGATCGAAGATCTCCTCTCCGGCACAAGTAATGCCCGATTCAACGCCAGAGTTGGCAGAATTGTTGGCCATACTGCCTTGACAGGATAGATAACCCATTTGCGCAGTAACCCAGCCAAGCCAAATCCAAAAAACAAAGTAGAGAAGTTCATCAGAAAGATAAATCCAAAGTTAACATACTTTTCCCCGAAAAAAGTTTCAAGACGCATCGTAAGTGTGTATGCCATGAAGTTCGAGGAACCCGCAGCAATATTGACCATGACCGTCGAGAGCATCTGCTCCTTGTGTGTCCAAGGACCGGGATTTATGCTGTGGCGCTTGCCGCGGAAGACGAAACCCCAGTCAGGAAGAAGCTGCGTGAGCTTGCCACAGGGATAAAGTAAAAGCTGGATAACAGTGGATTGGATGCTGAGGCGGGGTTGCCTTTGCCCGAAGAATTCGTTGACGAAAGAACCGATAAGAACCCAGATGATCCCAAGAACATACGCGCGGATGGTCTCAACTGGGACGGTAGGATCATCGAACGGGTCGCAGATTGCGCGGACTTCGGGGTACGGCGAATGGTGCTTGATCAACGCCGCCTCAACCTTGACATCGATCTCGTAGCTATCAAAATCGTCTTTGTGGCCCTCTCCGGCGAGCAACCCCCTAATTTTATCTAGTGTCTGTGAAGGGAAGTTCACGTCATCGTGATGATAGTCGACGGCGTCCGCAAGAATCTGAAGGCCTTCCTCCAAAGTCATCTCAGCAACCTTCTCGTAAATAAACTCTGACGCTGGATCGACGAAGGTGGAGTCGAACTCCTCGCCGTGATAAGTCTTGCCTTTGATGCACCGGATGGTCGCTGACTTTTCGGCAAGGGAACGTTCCGTAACATGGGCGCCCTTCTCAGATTCAATGGTGTCGGCTGGTGTTTCGACGACGGTGACCTGGACTGTCTTCTCGTCTAGGTCATCCGAGTTTTTGGCAGATGTCTTGCGGCCCATTGTGAAGGTAATAAGCTAGCGTCGGCAAGACGTCAGAAGTCGTCCAGAACAAGGCAAGGATGATATTGGAAGCATACCTCGTTATACCCTTGCTTTGTTAGGAAATCTCCGCTTCGTGTAATTTGTTCGCAACACTATAAAATCCAGATGATATTCAACTCACAGAAGGCGACTGCACCAGCGAAGAAAGATGTAGCAGCAAACAACAGAAAACAACAAAAATGATCGCACTGGGTATTAACTTATACAAAAAAATTCACCCTCCCTGCTATCTCACATTCGCGATAAGGAGAAATCTCTCCGTTCTCGATAGTATTCGCCGTGCCAATCTTGATAGCATGGTTGCACACCATGTGCAAAACTCGGCGCTCTCTGCATGGTCAAAAGTATACTCTAACTGTAGCAATAGCGAATGTTGCAGCCAGTGATTGCCGTTCCTAGACGATAACAATAAATCATATCAATAGAATCTTGGCTGGCGCACAGGCCTAACATATGTGGCCCGAGAGCGCGATAGGCGCTGGCCCGTGTCAACTACATTCAGGCACTAGGCAACGCCACACTTATTTCTAGTTGACCAGAAAAACGAAAAAGCGGATGGATTTCGTCAAGTAGAGTGCATGTAGGCCTTGTGCTATCATTCTGGAGTCGTAGCAGAGATGTTAGTCTCTGGAGCTTGCTACCAGGTGTTCGGATATGAGCAAAGTTTGCTTGGTACGCACTCTCCGATTTGCATGAGTGTGTTTTCACGCACCACATATCACTGTGATACTGACGTGCTCTCTTGGCACGGCCTTGGCCGCGATAAGATGTCGAGGTGTTCTCGATGTGTCCAGCATACGTGAGCGATAACCGATAATCTAGACGAGTGCATGGAATTGTGAAATATTGAATACCGGTTGCGAAAGCCTTGGGGGGTTGGTGGGTAAGACACCAAGAAGTTCGTTATAAATGATCAAGCATGACGCAAAGGCGGCAGAGAATTGTCATTGGCACAGAATTATACATTAATTGTCAGAATTTATTGAGGAGACCAATAGGAGAAATCTAATTGGTGCGAGTTGGTTGTGGTATATTCTATGATTGGGTACACTCTGTTTGAGATTTAGTCCAGTTGGATTAATGTCCACCGGGGCTTAGCATGTTTCAATTTCGAATCTACGCAATCATGAATATGCTGCGAGGAGTTGCGGATGCTCCTTCTCACTCGACGATATTTCTTTAGCAAGAAGATGCGGGAGGAATAAATAGAGATGGGTAAACATAAGTTGAAGTCAGCTTAAGTCGACTTAACTTGAACTAAACCCAACTTCACCTTGGCTCAACTTGAGACCTTGAGTAAGTCGACTTAACTTAACTCGAGATTTTGAGTGAGTAACTCAACTTAGCTGCATGGAAAGTTTAAGTTTAGCATATATGAGAGATAAGTTTGGGGTGTGATTACAAGAATCATGCTCGTGTGCCAGCGCGAGATCTTTTGGCCGTCCCTCGGTCCTCCGTGCCGTCGGAAAGAGCTTTTTCTGTAAGTGGCAATCTTATTACAGTTCGCAGGACCCGCTTGGGTATAAAACCATTGAGGCACGCATGTGCCTGAAGAGCTGGGATTGGTCATGAGAAGCGAATGATGGTATGTCAGAGGAGGATGAGGAGGACACAGAAGAAGCGGCAGCAATGATATCGTGTTGCTGAATTGTTTGTTCTCCGTTCTGGAAAGCAAGCTCATGCGCTTTATGAATTAATATTGTATCTAATTTTAGTTGATTTCATCCAAAATTTCTAAGAAAAGTGAACTCAAGTGGACTTAACTCAACTTAACTCAAACATGGACGACTTAAGTCGACTTGCGACGTTGAGTAAGTCAACTTAAGTTTTCCTGTGGTATGACTTAAACTTAACTGAACTTGCACTGTAAGTTAAGTTGAGTTAAGTTTACCCATCTCTAGGAATAAATCTGTTAGCATGCAGCGTGTACGCTTCCTATTGTACTGCCGATGCAAATTCCAGGGCCCTTTACTTTACTGGTCTCTCTTCCAAGATTTCAAATAGTATTCGATTAAATCTAAGACAGTGAATCTCAAAGAAAACATTAACTCCAAGGCATCATCCCGCAAGGCTAACAAATTCAATGAAACTCCCCAACCTTGACTCCAAACCCACCCTCCGGCACTTTCAACAACGTAGCTACCCGCGCATAATCGACTCCCTTCGCAATAACCGTGTTCCCCCACCAATTAAAATTCGTCTTGGTATACTGCAGCGTCAAAAAGATGACAATTCCACTAAACGCTACCCCTGCTGACAACGCGGACGTCAAGACATAGTTGTATTTTGTCCACCATCCAAGATAGCGCCGCTTGATGTACCACATGAAGGCGAAGGCGGCGAAGAGACCAGGGGTATGGTGCGTCAGATTATATGTTTGGCCCCATTTGTTGACGCCGGAAGCAATGAGCACGGGATGAAAGTACTTGGTTTGACGGGGGAAGTATTTTCGAGCGAGATAGCAGGGTATGGCGATGAGGAAGCCAATAAGGAAGCAGTATTTCAGTGCGGGATAGAGTGCATTGAACATGCGCACGGGGCCTATGACGCCCAGCATGAGAGTGTCTGAATATAGCGTGCGCGGGAAGGTGCAGACGAACTTGTCAGGCTGGGTCTGGCTGCAGAGCTCGGGGACCGACTGGATAAGAAATTCGAGCGCGCCAATGGTGACGAAAGTCTGGATGACTGTGGCAACCAATTGGGCGCGGAAGACCGCGCGAGGTGGAAGTTTGACGTAGTGCGCCATCTTCTGGTCGCTAATGTAGCTTTCGGCTTGGTCGTCGATGTTCCACCCATACACGCGGCACATCATGTTCGCGATGCCATTTCCCGGAACCATGTAACCCGCGATAATGACCGCAAGGTTGTGAAACCCAAGTTGGTACCCCGTCACAGCGAAGATCAAGCAACTGGGGATCAACATGACCAAACTGACAATCAAGATCACAATAATCGCCCATACGGGTGTATTGGTGGGATAGACTGTAATTGCAACGATACCAAACGCAAGCGAAACCACAAACACAATTGCAAACCACCAATCCGGGACCTCCGGATACTTCGACATCATCCTCGAAATAGGATCGTTGAACGTCTCCAGGTTTGAGCGCTTGGGATGCCGAATGGTCATCCAGAATCCCTTCAACGCATGTGTGATAAGACGGCGCTCGGTGAGGATGATATACGTGAAGCAGAGCGTATGAACAGCGAAACCGGCGCCGGTCGAGAGAAGATTGCCGATAGAGATGTACGGCGGAGAATATTTCTGGTAGCCTTCCTCGCTGAACTTGCCGTTGACCAGAACGCGGCTCAAATTGTACTCCTTGCCCATGCCGTCATAAACCGTGTTAGCATTGATGGGGAGATAGGCCGTCCACTTGTAGTTCGTCCAGTACAAGATAATCATCAAGAAGGCTGTGATAAAAGTGCCGATGTAGCGATTGAACGAGGAGAAGAATGGAACGGTGAGTGGATATGTATAGTTGATAACGGACCAGTCGAACGTCGAGATGGGGTTGAATCCCAAACCGAGAAAGGAACCAGTAATTATGGCAAGGTTGACGTTCTGTGGAGCAATCCACGTCATCCAATTGAGAGTTGATGTTGCCTTAAACACGTAAGATGGAATGAAGAAATAAATGAACGTAATTCCCAAGGCAATAAAGAAGAACCGGAACTTGGATATCGTCCATCCGTGTATGGACGATTTCTTCTCCGAGACAAGAAGTGCGCGATTGAGAGCAAGAGTCGGCAAAATCGTAGGCCACACAGCCTTAACCGGATAAATTACCCACTTTCGCAATAGTCCAGCAAGTCCAAAACCGAAAAACAAGGTCGAGAAGTTCATTAAAAACGTAAATCCAAAGCCGACATACTTTTCTCCAAAGAATCTGGGCAGTCTCATGACAAGTGCATAGGCCATGAAGTTGGACGACCCAGCAGCGATGTTGACCATAACCGTCGAAAGCATCTGCTCCTTGTGTGTCCAAGGCCCGGGATTTATTGTGTGACGCTTCCCACGGAAGGTGAATCCCCAGTCGGGAAGGCGCTCAGCAAGTTTTCCACAAGGATACAGCAGTAGCTGGATGACCGTAGATAAAATACTGAGACGCGGCTGCCTGTACAGGAAGAACTCGTTGACAAAAGCACCTATAGCAACCCAAATTATTCCAAGAACGTAGGCACGCATAGTCTCTACAGGCACGGTAGGATCATCAAACGGATCGCATATAGCGCGGACCTCAGGGTACGGAGAGTGATATTTGATCATCGCAGCCTCAATTTTGACCTCCAGTTCATAATTCTCGTAGTCCTCATGTTTTCCCTCACCAGCAATCAACCCTCTGATCTTATCCAACGTCTGCGTCGGAAAGTTGACATCGTCATGGTGATAGTCAACAGCTTCCACCAGCACCTGGATCCCCTCCTCGAGTTTCATGTTGGAGACTTTGTCGTAGATAAACTCGGACGTGGGATCAACAATTGATATATCCTCATCCTCTCCCTGGAAATTCATAAGCCGGATCTTCTGGACGACCTTCGCCTTCTGCTCAAGCGAAGCCTCGACAACGCTGACACGTTTCTCGTCATTGATGCTATCGACTGAAGACTCCGTGACACTCAACTGGACAACCTTCTCGCTCACGTCGACCAAGCTCTCGCCTGCAGATTTCTTTCCCGTCATTATATCTAATAAAACATGTCAATATCAATTAAAAAACGGAGTAAGTTCTCACAGCAGATGTGGTATTCTCACTTACCCAACGTCAGAAATGAATCCTCAATGTCCAAAATTTCACAGCAATTTAAACAATTACTGATGGCCAATCGCGAGCCTTATGAACACAGCAGACAGGAACGACAGGACCAGCAGATGTCTCGATTTATAAACTCCGAAGTCTTGACCTCTTTCAGCGAGAATTTTATGTAATTCTTGCTACAGATAAGACCCCTTAGCCATATTCCCGACAATTAGACGCGACAGATAACCGAGAGTAAAGCGACAATCTAGAATTCAGTAGCCACGGATGCTTGGCCTTCGCGCAGGCCCCATTGGTGGTCCGTGTCCTTTGATTATGGTGGTCTGTGTGAAGCAGAGCAATGGATATTGTTGGAATGAGGTGGTCCGCGCATCGAGGTCGGTCACTTTGGTGGTATGGTAAATCTTCGGCAGATCATCGAGGTCTAAACCCAAAATGTAAGTAAGCTTTCTCTGGAGCCGTTTACAATATGCATCTTATGGGGATCTAGTCATCGGCATGCGTGATCACGAGTAGCAGGGGCAAGTCAAACGTTTGAAAAGCCAGGAAAGCCGGAGTTGACTCGAAACGCTAAAACTGGAGCCTCGCCTCGCTACAGAAAATTCTTATACCCATGGGGTACTCGCTGTGGAGAAACTGAAAGCACACCGGGGGCATTCAGTGTCAAGGGCGAGTACCGTCTGCTCCCAGCTCCGGCCTCGCGAGATCTGCTGTAGCGTCATATCTTGGCGCTTCTGCCGAGGAAGAGATAAAGAACGACGCTGGTACTAATCGCGGGGCCAAGTTAGAATGCCCATAGCAATAGACCCATGGCAATAGACCCTTAGCAATAGAAAATTTACTATATGCCGATGGTACGCGTAGGCCCATGGCCAAGCGATATCAACGACGCATTCGATCGGGGTCAGTTAATTAGCGAGGCCCACCAATCTCGCCTCAAAGGAAAGAGTAGATATGTTATCGCGCAACGAGCTGCGGTGGGTCGCATTGAATCAGTCTGAAACGCACAAGTATCGAGTGTGTCTGGATGCCGACTAGTATGAAGAAGAGAGCTACCAGATCGAAACAGTGCTTCTTCGATCGGCTCACCGCCATACCACCCCCTATACGAGAATATACTTGGACCAGTATCTAGAGCAAAACAATATGATCCGTAGGCATTCTAAATACGCTGATAGATGGATGCATGTGCCACCCAAAACTCCTTGGTGTTCCCATTGCATGAAGCAGATTACGGCCCTCTTCAACATTGGATGCATAATCATGTGCTGCTATATTTGCCTGCCAAGCTAGCTATCGTTGGCTTATCGCGATGTATTTTGGCGACAGAGTAATGTCAGCTGAGAGATTGGCCAATGTTCCAATTGTTATAGAATGCTGGGCTGTGTTACTATGCAGCTCGTTTGCCAAGTGCGTGCGCCCGAAGATGCTGCACCGTACAAACTCAAAGCAACCTCTAACAGTTAAGAAGACGTAAAGACGAGAAATGAAAATGGAACAAACCCACCCCGCAATCATTATAGATAAAGGAAATAAAAAGGACACTCAGTAAATCGCGAATAAATTGACTGTGAAATCTGCCATATTCCATGTACCAAGCCCAAGCTCCGATCATTGTCAACTCATCTGCATTACCCGTCGCATTGTCCTCCAATTCATTCACCCGATCCAAGAACCCGAAGCCAAGATTTTCTCCACCAGTGCCGAAGATATCGCCCGTGCAATTTTTTTTAGCGACATCAGCGACTGAAATTCAGCCTGGAAAGATAACGGTTACGGTGATGTAGTCGTAGGTGAGATCAGTCAGTGCCCAGCGCCGTCTTGAGATATGGCCATGGAGGAGGTTGATTGTTGACTGGGTTTGCGTGCAGGGATTTTTGAGTGAATTCATCGACTGCTGGCTGCTCAGCTGACAGACTTATCAGAACATTAATCATCGTCTCCCTCCGTGCAGCCTAGCATACCGGTCTTTATCCGTGATTAAATTCTTCAGCAACAGGGACGAGAGAATCCCATTCACCAGTAGTAACGACTTGGACGCACGACGACGAGCCACCGTTTCGAAATCTCAGTTAATGAATTGATAATCGTATTAAACTCCGGCACGAGCGGAGAAATCGTCCATCAGCCAGAATATAACCTGCGATCGTATCCACTTCCGAGGTACCTCATGCTGGCGACGAGATTTTCCTCGCCGCGGCGATGACATGGTCGACCGACTCTGCAATCTCGAATTCCTTGGTAGTGAACAACGACGTGTTGCAGTGGGTAGCTGAGCAGGCAGGTGGTTCTGGTCCACGATGGTGAGACTATAATGCTTTGGACTTTTTCGATTTCGTAAAATCCGACGTTATGCAATTTATGCCTCAGCCTCGTCAATAATTACACTTCCTCCCTCCACGTCCCTGTCACGAGGGCCGTGCGCTAGTGGTGCGATATCATCATCCAGATCGTGAACTTCTACGACACAGTATGTATAGGTCTACGGTGTCCTTCGCAAAGCATCTTGATGTCGCATGTGTATTGGCAATATAAAGCGATCGCGCTTAATGTTGTTGTTAGAGCGCAACCCAACTTCACAGTTGAAAGACTTAGTTATTGGTTTTAGAATAATATATTCGAGTCCAAA
>PPJX02000124.1:0-46598 GCA_003705915.2 Lipomyces lipofer | reverse complement strand
GCGCTTGGAGCGAATATTTGAGAAACCAAGGGAAATGAACTATCCATACAATGCTCACATAATTTCTGCTTACGGATTCTGGTTACAGTTACCTTCACGCTTTGTTTAAAAGAGTGCGGATTGAAATGACTATGGGAACTCTGCGCGTTCAGTAAGGTGAAGTTGATATCTGCTGCACGAGCTAGAGTTCAAAGCAGAATTCTAAGGAAGGCCGGTGTGTGCTTAGCGCATAAGCAGGGTGCATTAGCGATGAACCCATCTTCTTGGCATCGAGAAATTTGAGAAATTAAGTTTGCTATATATTCTGTCATAGGGTCAATCACACTGTAATTCTATAGGACAATTCGTCCTCAGCCAACGCAGATGATATACGTAAGGCAGGAGAACACTGATTGCTCTTTCCGTGACGTCTGCGCTGTTGTAGCAATCGGCGATCATATCATGGGCATTGTACCTGTACCGAATCATGCAGGTGAGCTGCAAATGACTAGACACCCTTGTAATTAGCCGCACAGTTCTAAAAGCTCGCTAATTAAAGAGCAGAGGAGATCACGGTCTCACTTTGCAATACAAGGACACTCGGTCGTACGCGTGCCGGCTCATGACCAGTGAATCCCGCCAGTAATCGTGTTTGTAGCACCTCTCCGCTGTCGTACAAATTCTAGACTAGAGCTCCCAGGTAACTCCACAAGCCAAGACAATTTGGAAGGGAAGGGGGTACTGACCGCGGTCCATGGCCAGAGTCCGTCCATACCGCTCTATCAAACAGTCCCAGCCTATAGCTAAAGGAGAGCCCACTTTTCTCATTCCTCCTTCGAGGCACAACCATCCCATTATTTCCGTCTCTCCTTGAAAAAAACACTATGTATATCTAGGGTTACTAACGTCTCAAGATTAATGTCGTCAAATCTCTTGTGTCGTATGTGAAAGCGAGAGTCTACAACGGGCCCTGAGGAACCATCGATATGACAGCCATTCAGCAAAGAGCACATTCCGCATTCTTAATAAATAGAGCTCCCTGTTAAGATCAAGTACAGCTTTAAGACAATCACTTGTTGAATCTTAATATCACAATCGCTTTTGGGCCAAAACTCGAAAGTCGATTCAAGGTTATAGCCGCGTTCAATGGATGAGCACGGTCATTAAGAGTGCGAGATATCGCATTACAATATCATATTGGATCTATGAACAATGAACTAAACTTACAACTCGAAAGCGCAGTCATTATAATGTAAGCATATTCTCTGCCTTGAATCGAACTTCCCGAACATTGTAGCGTGGTGGCATCAGTCTTTCCGTATCAAGGTCATAATCCACGCCAGAAACGATTTTTATTGGGCAGACACATTCTATAACTCTGTTGCTACTGCCATTGACGGAGAAACCGACTGTAACTTCCAGTTCGTGATAATAGTGCAGATTCAACAAGTAAAAGTCGGGAACTATTTTGGAGATATCGAGGTCATCAAACACATGTGGATCCAGCCGAAAGGCACTACCATAAGCGGCAGTACGTTACCATGAGCGGATAGGTAAGCTTCGCCTACCAAGAAACCATCAAGAAGATCCATTGTCCACTAGAGAGAGTTCGGTGGTGGCAATAACATCTCCACAGCAAAATTAGGGAAACGCTGGCCGATGCATGAGTGACTACTTCGTCTAGTCTGGTATCTCATGCAATAGGTTTACATTTAACCGGTGAGAAATTCATGTCATTGGCATTGAAACTTATGAAGCAAGCTTGGGCGAATCCACACCATGACAACTCCTGGATTTGATACCTTCGTAGTAAGAAGAAGAGCCACAAATGGCTCTTGTCCGTGTGTGGCTGTCGATTGTGACATGCACGTGTTTGTGACATTCGACCAGAAAGTACCTACTCAAGTGCTGTATCTATCATTCCGTAGTTGAGGGATGGGGATTTTGGTTAGCCTGGAGTCTTTGCCAGAATAAGTATGTACCCCTGAAGCATCCATCGAGTCGTCCATGTTCAAACCCAGGTATGCAGCATTCCCACAACAAAACCCTTCTTTCAAACTCCAGAGAAAACGCATGAGATATGAAATTGCTCCGCAGCACACCCACTACCCATCCCCTTCAAGAGCCGCCGTGCCGCCCCGCCCAACCGCCGCCGCCGCCTGCGACGTCCTGCAGCATCGAGCCTCGCATCAAGCTATCGAAGAAGGCCATGTCGACGCCCTGGAGCGCCCAGTAGTCCGCTGCCGGCCGTCAGCCCGGGATACAAGTACTGCTGCTGCAGGGAGTTGTCGACCGCGCCCGGGAATTGCGGCGTGAACCGCAGAGCAAGAAAAGTGCGCAGCTCACTATCAATTTACTCCTTACATCACATTGAGCTGGAAGGCTGTAAGGGCCCATCTTGGCTCTTGAAACTGTGAATTAAATTTATTAGGGGGCATACCCCTGAGCACGTGATTAGATGCGAATAATAAATTACGAATATTATTCGCACTGCTCAGGATTTGCGAATAAAATAGCGAATATTATTCGCAACGGTTGGGACTTGCGAATAACGAATACGAATAATGCCGATTACTGCGAATATTCGTATTCGGAGCAGCCCTAGCAGTGACATCTCGTAGGTGTCTCAGTTGGAATTTCCTTTGTACTTTTTTTGTCGCGTTGTTGTCCTGTTTGCACCGTGGCCTGGCGTTCGCATCAGGAACGGGTCCGCTGGTCCAACCTGCATCCTGGGCTGGGTCAGCGAGCAGATGACGCTAAGCGAGATTATCAGTTGTGGCTGCGATGGTGCCGGCTCTCCTAAATCGGTTTGCAATGACCCAATGACGACGCGATGCATTTAAGCGCCGGCGGCAGTTGGCATTGGAGGTCGGCGTGCGGCTCCGAGCTGTAGAGCCGACGTCACTAGTTACCAAACCCTGGACTGCTGCAATTTACAAGCAGGGTAACACAGGATGAGGTAGATAGGCATGACAGATCCTACTGGCAGTCGTCACCGCAGTGCTCATAGGCTGAGATTTCTTACCATATGGAACGGCGCAGTGATCAACTTACAACAATACTGCAGAGAATCTGCATTCAGATTCCGCGTATTTTCGAAACATGATGCGGAGTCACTTTGCAGGGAACAGGACACATGATAACGAGTGATCCGACGGTTTGAACTCGTTAGCAAATGACCATCTAGACCGTGTTCGGTCCGAAGTTGCCCAATATGATGACAATAGCGGGTTAGCAATCGATCCAGCAAACGTAGACTCTTTAGCTGACTCCTTCTCTGTTTCTCGAGATCCGCGGCCAATGTTGTTTCTCTTGCTGCTCCATATTATGTCCGTAAGCAGTGCGACCTGCAGATTTGTCGCTTGTCGCAATTGCCACGTTGGTCAGACAAACGGGATGTTTGCGTGTTATGAGAAGTTGAAAAATATGTCTGATCTGGCTCGCAACAAATTGTTGGAGGTGGTGGTCCATGAAGTTTGCGTTTACCAGGAAAAAGGTTGAGAGTTCATGGTGCCAGATATTAGATATATGAAACTGATGCCGACTGATTTCTGCTGTCGGCAGTTTATTCATTCAGCGAATAAATCAATGTTTCCAGATAACTTAGTTAAGCGTAGAGTCAACCGGGTCCCAAAGCATAATGGCGGGTTAGGGTTAATGTAGTCGGCCACCAATCGTTCGACGACAGTGACCAAAGCAAGCTACGCTCGCATGGACACGTGCGTGGTCTAACCGTATTGGCCTAACGGCACGTGGCCGAGCGGCATGCCGACGTCATCTACATGGAATAACAAGCCCCTGAGGCAGTTCGAGCACGACCGATGAATCGACTGGCAGCTGCTGTGAAGATGCGGTGTCTAAAGAATAGTTGCAATTTACCGGTAAGCTATCCTAGCCGGTGATTGTGATGCCTTTCACTAAGAGAAACAAGACTTCGCTAAGGAATTTATCGAATCGGTGGCTGCGATAGTTCGTAAACCTTATAGTGGCACTCTCGAACTGTAAAGCGGCCGATCCTAATTCTTCCATAGGGTTTGCTTAAACCCTTTGCTTGCCCTGCAGCAACTTTAAGGAACTCCGTCTTAGACTTCAACTCTAAATAGCACCAACTATATCTCCGCCGTTGGCAAACGGTGTCATAGAAGATGTCGTCACAATTATTCGTTTTGATGACCAATCCAAATGATCAGTGACATGCAGGGCCACTTTCCGCCGCACGTATCCAAGCCAGAGTTCTATTAGAATCATAGTTCTCGAACATTTTAACACGCCATCGCGCCCACTTAGATTTCTAATGAATGTCACTAGGTGTTCCCGTGGCCGTCGTGACGTCGGACAGACAAAATGGCATCCGGATCAGATCGTCATATTGTGTTCAGGGACAGCTGTAGTAGAAAGAAGTAGTGTATACTGCGGCACACATTCGATTACCAATCGTATATTATGACGACATGCTTGCAGCAGCGCACATTTAAGGGCCTCCGACCTCAGCAATACCGTCTCGTTCCCCGTCCCTTCACCGCTGTCTTGTACACCACAATGGCCTACCCTTCCAAAGGCGATCTCAACAACATCAGTGCTGCGCGCCCGGCTGTGAACACCAAACCCGATGCGGCTCACTTACATGATTCTCTTGCTATTGCGCCTAACGAAGATAATCCTGAAGTAAGGACCAAATATCGTCCTTTTCTACTAGATGAGGATGTGGCCGTCAGTGATTGGATTAGTAGGTTGGAACTGAGTACAGTGCTGCAGATGTCAAAAGAAAATTTGGAGCATGCGGGGGAGCGGTTAAGGGTTCTAGTCTTGGTTGGGAGTATGAGAAAAAGGTTTGTTCTCTCTATTCACGATTGTGTGTGCCGAGTCTTTTTCTGATTCGATGCGCGAATGGCGTGGAAACAGATCCTATTCCCGCCTTCTAGCTTTTGAAGCTTGCCGAATCCTGTTCAGACTAGGTTGTGATGTGAGAGTGGTTGATCCGACTGGCTTACCGATTAAGGATGATGTCCAGCAGGAACATCAAAAGGTGCAAGAACTCAGGAACTTGAGTTATTGGAGCGACGGACATATCTGGGTTTCGCCAGAACAACATGGGAACTTGGTGCGTTGGTTCTGTCTCGTTTGATTTCTCTTCGGTCCAAAACTGATTGTCATCCCGCCTAGACCGCGGTCTTCAAAAACCAAATTGATTGGATTCCGTTATCTACCGGCGGTGTACGTCCAACGCAGGGCCGCACCCTTGCAATAGCCCAAGTGTGCGGGGGTTCGCAGTCATTTAATACGGTCAACTCATTACGCATATTGGGCCGCTGGATGCGCATGTTTACCATCCCGAACCAGTCATCAATTCCTAAGGCTTACACAGAATTCACAGCAAATGAAGGTCGCGAATGCAGCAGATTGATCGCAAGTGCGTATAGAGATCGTCTTGTGGACTGCATGGAAGAGTTTGTCAAGTACACCATTGTGATGAAACCTCATTTCCACCTCTTTGGTGATCGATTCAGCGAGAGGTCGCGGTCCGGAGCAGTATGAACAGCGGCGAAGCAACAAAATCTGACAGAACGAATAACATTACAAATGGAGTGGATTCGGATCCTACCTAGAATGCTCTAGGGCCATTGCTTGTACAACGCCGCACCGCAGCACCGTCATGATCAATTACTAAATTGCGGTACATTTGCGGATGATTCTATTTGTAGGAGTACTTATTTTCTTTGTATCAAGTATAACATAAGGGATTCATGGATACACCTTCGACAAATTGCTTCCTAGAATTTTGCCTTGCCTTTAATTACGTGACGCTCTATACTCACTACCACATACATATCTATGGCATTGGAGAAACATGACAAGACGCCTCATCTCCTGCTGATGTTCGTCTCGAGTGGCGTTCTTATGTGCTCGAATGAGTCTTGTAATATATTAGCCACTCGCCGGTGCCAGTTGAAGAAATGGTGAATGTTAGTCGGTGGAGAGAACGACTTGGCGTGGGATAGGGACAATTTGGTGCTAGATGACGAAAGGAGAGAGATAGTATAGAGCATTTACCAGACAGTACAAATATCGAGAGCAGTGGTTAACATCGGTCAGAAATGAGTACACTCCAAGAAAAAAAATTCAATAACGAAACGCGCCAGCCGAATAAAGCATGTCCACAATGAAACCCAAATAAAATACGATGTCTGCAGAAGAGCAGGCCCAAAATGGAAAGACTCTAAAAACACTACGTAGGCAAGAATATATACACGTCCATAATGTGCCATCAGCATCAAACTGCGACACTTATCTATGGGGAAAATATACACAGATTAAATGACTTTGGATATATTAGGTTATTCCTGAGAAACTGCCTTCTTCAGGTACTGCTTGTACCGCAGAAGACCCCTGCGGGTCCGTTTGTCCTATCCTGCCATGCAGTGCAATGAAATCGAAGGCGACTTCCTCGTCCGCCACTTCCATCAACCACATATCCTGGACAGGCAGAAAGCTCCTGTACCACAGGCCGATACAGGGGTAGTCAGTTAAATCGCCAGTCAGTTCCAGTGGCAGATCCTATAGCCACGAGCGTTCGTTAGCCGTCCAATAAGATATATTCCATAGCAAATTCTCCTTACCGTAGTGGAAATACAGACAACACCACTGAAATCAGGTGTAGCCTTGTACAGGCAGTCACTTCCTGTATGAGAGTTTACCCAATTGTGGCCGTGATACATCAGGTGCGTCCCCACATCGACTGCATCCATTCTATCTTGACTCATGGCAAGAGCGGTAGCATCAGCATCAGCTTCTGCGTCAATATCGTTAATCGGACCCGTAATGCCTAGTGGCTGCATATGATAACTTGGGCTCTCATCTAGCGATACGATGATACATACTCTTACTTCGTCCCTCAGTCCGAGCAGCCACATGCTCGCATCGCGTTCCAGCTTTCGCATAGTCCGAAACTCCCACCTCAATTACGATTGGGGTTGCATTCAAATTCGTTGACAAATTACAATAGCTCACATCGCTATCAGGAGTCTTCGATGATTGCTTCCAACGTCCCTCAAAATCATCTTTACTCGACATTTTGAAAACTCAACTTTAGATAGTTAGAAAACTTAAGTTTAGCATATATGAGAGATAAGTTTGGGTGGGCAGGACCCGGTTGGGTGATAAAACTATTGAGGCATGCTTATGTCTGAAGAGTTGGGATTGGTCAAGAGAAGCAAATGACTGTATGTCGGACGACGAGGAATCTGATGAAGAAAAGGCGGCAGCAATGATATTGAATAATGTGATTTATAAATTAATATTACATCTAATGTTACTTGATTTCATTTAATCTTTCTAAGAAAGTGAACTCAAGTAGACTTAACTCAACTTAACTCAATTCATCTCTAGAGACAGACGTCTGGGGAAGATGTACAAACAATCCACTTCGGGAGGCAGACGCAAGCGGGATTGGCCGGACTTATATACCGACTACATGTGTAAGAACTTGTCCGTGTCAATCGGACTTTGGTGGGAAGAACTATAGCGCTGATCGTATTGAAGTACGTGACTCCATATTTTAGAATATAATCGATGATCACATCTCTGTCATAGAGCCCGACGAGGATTAGCAGTGGTCGTGTTAGAGCGCAACCCAACTTCACAGTTGAAAGACTTAGTTATTCGTTTTAGAATAATATATTCGAGTCAAAATTCAAACAAGGTCGTAAGACCTCTATATATACTGAAGACAACTAAACAGAACTTTTCTCCGATGAGGCTCTTCACCGGCCCTGCTACGAGGACCCTTGCCGACATCCCTCTCCGATGCTCATCGCTCACGCCCATGTCCGACAAACTAACAACTCTTCGCCCAACGCCCTCCTCCGAGGACCTTCGCCGACATCCATCCCTGACGCTTATCTCCGATTCCACTCGTCGTCCACTAACCCTTACCCTGTCAGGAATGGTTCCTGACAGGTCGGTCACGAGTAGTATATGCTTGGACCCGCCACTTCAGGAGTGCAAGACCAAAAGTGGTACCTACACTCTGAGAGATATAGCTGTGGGCACTGAATTGAGGATAATGCATTGCGACGGAAACTGAGAGTGGAATAGAAAGTTAAGTACAGCTAATACAAATCATGCTTGCTGGGCTGTCACAAACTGGGGCAACTGTCTCCTCCAAGTCAGAGTAGTCGAGGAGTTCTTCGTCTGAAAAATGGTGCATTTTAATTTAGCCCCGAACTCATGGACGCTCACAGGTGGTGGGTGACATGGCTATGCATGGCTATGCATGGCCCTTGTATAGTGGCTTGTGTACGCCACAACATCGAAAGCCGCACGCGCCGCACGCGCCGCACGCGCCTCACTCGGTACAGCCGGGTCGCGGCACTGTTCCACTCGTTTCCCATATTCTTTTAATTGTTGCGTACAGTACTGTGGCCAATGTTATCCTGTTTTTCTCATAGTAAATTTAGGTAATATAGAGGAGCCCTTTTCCTTTCCCACAGCAAATATTACCGTCTCACAGTACATTTCAGCACGATCCGCAGTAGCTTTCAGGCTGCTGCTCAGGCTTGGCAGAGCTCGCGGCTTGAATCTGAAGTTCCGAAGGAACCACCAGACTGCAAAGGTAAGGTTAGACTTTACACCGCATGGTTTACACGACAGCTTATCAAGGACACCACTGCTCCGAGCTATCTCCGAATTCTAATATTCCAGTTTCTGTAACGTTATGAATTTCAAGGTTTACCCCTAATATGCAAAGGTCTCTCCAACGATCTCCTCGCTTAGCTTCCATAACTTCTCTGCCTCCACTTTGTCCCTCGCCCACGGATTGATATCCTCAGTTGGGACGAGACGGCTGTCGAGGAGGTACGAGCCATTGTGGTCTGTGGATATCGTCAGCACTACCTATTCGTGGTCGGCGTATCCACCTTGACTGTGAAGAAAACGTACCAGCGATGCTAGGGTCGAACGAAGCAAAGACATGCGTCGCTGTGCCTTGAGCCATCGTTTTGAAGGGAAACTCGTCCCGCCAACCTTCTCTATTTCCCATCTCCCTGTCAATAGCCACTGCGAAGTATGATTAGGGAAATTCGCATCAGCCATATGACAAAAAACTAATCACAGAGTCCCGCAAACTCAGAGTCCGACATGTATCGTCCGAGGTTCGTCACAATGACGCCAGGATGCAGGCTGATTGACAGCAAGCCCTTGTTGCCCAGCTTCTCCGCAAGGGAGACGGCGAACAGCATGTTTACTGTCTTCGCCTGGCCGTAGACTCGCCACCAGTTATATGTCTCGCCGCCCTAGAACTCCGTACCATCTCAGCGCCTAGTCCGGATATTTGATATCATGAAGTCTAAATCTCCAGCGCGACGTACCTGAAAGCTCCAGTCGTCAAATCGTATCGGGCTGAGCCTATGCCCGTTGCTACTCACACTGATTATCCTTGCCCCATGCCCTGCCGCTAGTACCTTGTCCATTTTGAGATTCGTAAATAGGAAGTGTCCGATGTGCATAGTGCCAAACTGGGTCTCCAGCCCGTCCTTGGTAGTCGAATACGGGCATGCCATCACGCCGGCATTGTTTACCAGTACGTCGATTGGCTCCTCGTAAGCATTGACCTCTTGCGCGGCCCTTCGGATCTGTGTCTGCGAGCCTAAGTCGAGCTCTAGCACCCTTGCTTCACGCTGGACTAGGCGGCAGAGATGGCCAAAGTGACGCGGGTTGCGAGGATTAGGATCTTCGGCTGGTGCTTCGCGATGGTTTCGACAAAGTTGGCGCCCAGGCCGCCGGGGGAGATGCCAGTTGTCATGACAACCATGCCCGGATCTGATCTGCAAAGATTCCTGCGATATCTTCGGCAGTTGTCTCGGAATTGTAAGAAGGAGTCATTATAATGGATTTATGTGCGAATTGACTATTTGAGCCTAGATTGAATGCTGAGATGAGTTGAGATGAGCTTTGTCGGTGAGAGATATGGAGAGGTGGTTGGAAAAAGTAACTTATTTCTGTAATCCGAGCCCTATATGAGTAGAGCAATTTACCCTGCCTTTAGCCGTACTAATTAAACTAAGGATACTGTAACCCTTTCCCTTGCCACCCTCATGGCTTGCCATCAGTGAACCTCCCAATTTACCGAAAGGGTTGATGCCTGCAGGTCTCGGAACTACGAGAAGCTTCATTTGTTTCAGGGCTGTTGCGGATACGGATATCCGCCAAATTTGGCCATTTCCGCATCCGCCATCCGCCCTCGCAAAGGTGGTGGATATGTTCCACATCTTCATCCGATCCGCCAGATATCTGGCGGATATATCCGCCAGTCCGCCTCAATTCCCTATTTAGAATTGGTCAATGGACTGCGTATACAAATAGTAGCGTTAGAAAGCTCTAGAGCTTTTTCTCTGGAATATATTCTTCTTTTCTATATAAGAAGTTGTAAATATTGTGCAGCTTGCATGCTTTTAAGCTTGGAATGTGTTTTATATAATTACGGAACTAATATTATGCGGGACTGTCTTGAAAGCGCTAAACTGTCGTGAGCCAACCTACGATGCGTTCCAAGCCATTGCGCGCTTTATTCAGATATCAAATGTCTCTTCTAGCAATTCCTCACTCAAAGTCCACTTGCAAAAGATGCGGCCTCGACTATCTGACAATCTTCAAAATACGCTCCTGCGACCTCTGCATATAGCGGCAAGCATTGTCAAATGATGAAAGATGGGGCAGGAAAGTACCATCAAAGCAGGGTCAAACGCGGCGGTCAACGACATTGACGATCCCTCGCTCAGACTTTTCCAATATTGCTGCTTCCTATGTTTTAATACTTTCACAAGGAATATAAGGTACGTCAATATTATTCGTTAAACGTTTCCGCTCCAAATCCTGTACGGACACGTTATCAATAGGCGTTCCAGCTGTTCCACAAGTTAGCGTCAAAGTTGAGGCGACCCAGTGCCGTGTCGTCCCAGTTATTTGCAGCTTTTGTAACAAGCGTGCCTGATGCCTGATAGTTCGAAATACCTAAACCTTGGCCGTTGCTGGGCTCATTGCTTATGGTTACCTGAGTGCCCGCGGTGTTGGATAAAGCGTGGAATACGCTCTGTTGGCTCCAGACACCCATGCCGTTCCATTACTCGATCCACATGCTGTTCACGTTGACATTGTACAAGTTTGCAAGGGCCCAGATACGGATAAAACACATATTCATGCCCTCACTGCGGACGTTACTGAATGTGAGGTACTCGACCGTCTGGGTCGGATCAGCAGTTGTGTCTGAGGATGGATCCGCCGCGCTTGGCGCCTGATTAATTAAGCAAGTGTTGACTTTGACGTCTTCCCACCAAATCCGGTTATGAATAATGTCGACGTCATTCACGGTTATATTGTTAATATTTCACGGCGTCCAGCCGAATTGGAAAACCGGGCCATTCTCGCTTTTCCAGATCACGAGATTGTTTGAATATATGTTACTGTGGTACAGCTTCACTACAACGTCATTTGAGTGGAAAAATGAGTTTTCGACAAAGCTGTTTGCGTATACCTCGAGACAGTCAGTCTGCCAGTACCAGGCACCAACTTGTTAATACAAGGACGCGTCCATGCTGAACTGGTTCAGATCCGAGTCGCTGTTCGCGTAGACAACAAACGAATTAAACGGAGGCTCAGTTATTGTGATGCCATTCAGTTCAAGATGCGGATTTGTGCCGGAAGACACAAAAAACTGAAACACTCTAACGCAAGTCGTATCGCAATTGCCAGTCATTGAGCCAGGATGCGCCTCCTTGCAACTCGAATGAATCTTTAACGTATGCGCCCAAGGCACAGTAGTAGAAAGGGTCGGGGCGTAGTTTGAGCCCATGAAATATACCCCTGGTTGGAAATAAATAATCTGGTGGTTAACGTTTTCCAGACCTGATAGGGTACCCGCAGCCGGATAGTAGATGTCGCCGGATGAAGGTGAGCGAACTACCAGTGGTTATCGCCTCTGCAAATATCAGCAGCGAGTTTCGTGGTTCGACATGGATTGGTACGCCGTTGACACCTGAAGTTGTGGAGGGCTGGCCAGACGGCGACACGTCCAATGTGTTGTACGTTGTGATCAGCCGTGTTTCGAATTCGACTGAAAACCTGGAGCAGTTAGTACCTATTATAGAGAAGAGGGAGAGTGGGTATCGAGATCGTAAAAAGCGGGAATCTACCTATATCCCTGGCTATAGTAAGGGACGAGGACCGGATCGTTGTTGAGTTAACCATTTCGTTGACAAACTGTTCGGTCGAATGCTGACACTTGCTGCCGACGAGATCGAATCTGTTGGGTTTAATGCTGAAATGTAGACCCACGCATCTTCGCCGTACAAGAACGTAGACCAGCTCATTGACATTTCGGCTGATGATGCATATTCAGCCCTGTCGTCGGTAGTATAACCGACTCTTCCCTTTCCACCGCGTGAAACGCTCATGTACACAAACGACTCATAGAAGACTTCCGGTGCACAATTGACAGCAACCGCGACTGAGTAGAATACGGACCCACGCACATTCGCATCCGCGACGGCAGTCGTATTCTGATATTCGACAACACCATTGTGGTTCCAGACAACGATACTGGAAACGCTAGTATCGCAAATTGGGTTAGCTTGACCACAAAAAATGCCGACAATGAGTTGCACCTATTTCTTCGCTCAAGAGGTACAGCACTGCACCTGACGACAAGCAACGCCAGAGAAGCGTACGGTATGGCGTACGACAACCGCATTCTAGGTGTATGATTAGCAGGATATTGATGATGATCAGACAGTTCCCGCGGCGCATATGCGCACCCAAATATATGATTTCACACTCAGTTACAGAAGCACATACATACTATATATCTGTTTGTTCGGTCGTAGTTCCTTGTGACCGCCAATGTGACAATAAGATCTGAGCGGGGGCGTGTCATGGCGCCATTGAGACAATGCTATCAGATTTGGAAGAACTCAAAGACAGCAAGTACATTCCCCTCTTTTTGGTCATTTCAAATTGCAAGGGTAGTATTGACAGAAGGAGAGGGGGGGCCATGCGAGATGGAACACAATAATCTTAATACTTCACCACTGCAACCACCAACCACGACCTTGCAAACCCTAGACCATTTCCCCGCAATTCGCGGACTTTCTGCCTGCCAGGTAGGTCGCAACGAGTTTCTGGTTGTAATCCGTCTGTAGAGGTGCAGAAATTAATGCATACATTAAGCAGCAGGAATGCAGTCTTCAGAACGCCATTGTCACTGATGTTAATTTATTGGCGATAACCAAAGGGACATCGTTTGTCGAAGATCTCCCACCCCGCTCTGCCCATCCCCGCTTAATTACAGATTGCTAACTTGGCAATTGTCTCTGGTCCGCCTCATTGGGTAGATCTTTTGGGTAAATGGAGCCACCAGTGAACCTTGCGTGGGGGTAGACACATTTAGAGCTTGTCGCGGGAGAAGCAAATATGAAGCAGTTGATTGGCTAAGAGCTTAGAAAAACCCCGCAACGGGTCCTCCCCAGACTTACCCCGCAAGTCGGGTCCCCCCCACTGCGCGTTAAGAGAAGAGCATTTTAAATGCGGGATACAGGTGTATATATGGTGATCTCTGCTGTAGTCTGTGTGGGAGATAGAAACTACAATACGCAAGCATAAGCCTACACAGGCGATGCTGATGGCAATAATGTCGTTTCTGAGGGTAGTCGCTGTGATCGCGTTACTGTTTCCTTCCATTACAGTTGGTTGCCAGGTGCATGATCACGATGAGTCGTTCGTCCCCGACGTCATTCTACGGGTGACAGCGAGGAATATTTCTAGAGCTTGTTTAGAGCGGTACTCAGTGATAATCAATGGATCGTCTCCAGGACCGGAGCTCAGGCTGCGTGAGGGCAAGACTTCTTGGATCCGGGTGTACAATGACATGAACACACAGAATCTGACGATGGTAGGGAGTAGCGTTTTTAGGATATATATCGCAGAAATACTGACAATGGCACATTAGCACTGGCATGGGCTTACCGTGATAGCATCGCCATTTTCGGATGGCACGCCTCAAGCAAGTCAATGGCCGATCCCACCTCAGCATTTTTTCGATTACGAGCTGCATCCGAATGTCGGAGATGCAGGGACGTATTTCTACCACTCGCATGTTGGGTTCCAGGCAGTATCCGCGTCGGGAGCGCTGATCATTGAGGACCAAAAAGAGCCGCCGTACAGGTACGATGGGGAGCGCACGATCCACTTGTCTGATTTATTCAACAAAACGGACGAGGAAATCGAGCATGGGTTGACGTCGACTCCGTTTGTATGGAGCGGGGAGACCAACAATGTGCTAGTGAATGGTCACGGGCTGCCAGTGCACGGGGAGGAGAGCAGCAAGGTGTGCGGGGGGAAGCAACGCAGGTCGTGCTCGCTTGCAACGATTCTGGTAGAGCCAGATAAGGTGTACCGCGTCCGGTTCATCGGTGCAACTGCGCTGTCATTCGTTTCCTTGGGATTCCAAGGACACAATAACCTGAGCATCATCGAAGCTGACGGACAATATACCAAGGCTCTGGGAGTTGACTACTTGCAGATAGGACCGGGAGAGAGATTCAGCGTGCTGCTGAAGAGCAAGAGCCGCAAGGAGCTCGAACAGGACCGTGCTAGTGGGATCGATCGCTATTTCCTGCAGATTGAGACACGGGAACGGCCGGCATCAATACGGGCATACGCAGCGCTGATATATGCGGGAGGAAGCAGCGATGTATCGACGGTGCCGGCGAAACCGCCTGTAACCCTGCCAAACACAACGCTTGGATGGTTGGATTACCAGCTGCAGCCTCTGAGGCCCAACGACTTCCCAAGGCTGTCAGAAGTAACCAGACGTGTGACAATAACTGTACAACAGATCGTCAATAATTCGATTACGTGGGTGCAGAATGGGCTCCCATGGACGGAGAAGTTTCCTCAGAAGCCGTATCTGGTGGCATTGTATGAAGGCGACGATTCGATGATGCCGTCATACGAAGCGGCGGTGGCCAATGGAGGGATGGACGATCGCACACGAGCGTTCCCCGTAAAACTAGGCGAGGTGTTGGAGATTGTGATACAGAATACGGGAGCGACGAACGGAAATCTGGATGTACACCCGTTCCATGCACATGGCGCACATTTTTACGATATCGGGAGCGGGAGAGGGACATACGATGTTTTGGCGAATGAAGAGCGGCTGAAAAAAGCGGAGCCGGTGAGACGGGACACCACTATGCTGTACAAATATGAGAAGTCAACGACAGCAGGGGCCAACGCAGGGTGGCGAGCTTGGAGACTGCGGGCGACGGACGCCGGAGTGTGGATGATACACTGCCATATCTTGCAGCACATGGTCATGGGTATGCAGACGGTGTGGGTGTTTGGGGAGCGGAAAGATATTCTTAAGCACGGTTATCCGTCAGTTCAAGGATACATGACTTACGGAGGCGACGCGTACGGAAACTCGACACGGTGGCCTAAATGTGTGCATTATTGGGACAGGTAATATGCAAGGTACTGCTCGAGGAGGGAGGGAATTTTTATAGTGTTGGTTAGTTGGTGTGAGGTGTTGACAGAGAAATGTGTGTGCAGCTGAGTCTTCCTATATTTTGGACAAGTCGCAAGCAAACATCTACTACCCTATTTATTGGTCATGTGAGTCGCCCTACATACTTAACGATGATGCACGCTCGTGTATCATTGCGAGAACTGTACCAACACATGCAAAATGCAAAGTACGGAAGAGATACCAGTGTTTTGATACGAGGATTTTTGATAGAGTTAGTGAATGAAGCGTAGGGATGTCCAATATCCAGCAATTGTTAGGGTTTAGGGTCGAACTTTTATTTGCAAGAAAATAATTTGTAAGGTTGAAGTTGAGGGAGTCTCATTTTCGAAGTCTCCACTTGTATATAAACTGCTACGCCTGTCCCGGAACTATCCTGAGAACAGTGTCACTAAGCGGCATGGTAATTAGTGATCCCCGACCATTGATCTCACGCTACCGTGACTTGAAGTTGGCACCACCAACATTTATTGACGTTGCTCGTAGTAAAACATTCTTTGTCGATGGTGCGCCCCCCGCTCTCGTCCATCCCCCGCTCATATAGACGTCACTAAGAGGACGAGCCATTATCCAGAGGGTAGGGTTAAACTGTTATCTAGCGACTAGGGTATTTGAGGGGCTGAGTCACCGATGAGCTGCTCGAGACGGCGGACATTATAGCGCGGATCGCAGGCGCATTTGCAGCAACCGTGGCCACGCGGCACTGCTTTCTGTGACGTTGAACGCTGAGGTCGATATCAGCGGGGATGGACGAATACGAGGTAGTAAAATTGTCAATGAATGATTGCTGACGTGCATCGAACATTTTTACCGCCGCTGACTTGTGTCCAGGACTCCAGGTAGTCCTGGGGCACAACATTGGTTATAGGTTTGTCGTTTTCAGATATACTGGACACGACGGGAGTTCGGCTATCTATTTAATTGCGATTGCGTTAGCATCATCACTAAATTAGGTACCTGCGCTTTCTCAACTAATGTAGTTACGTCTAGTTCGGTCTTTAGCTCTGGGGAAATTCTCAGCCATCGTCTCAAGTTATGTCACGAGAGTCGCTAGCGTTGTACTAGGAATGGTACTGAAGTGGCTGTCTGGTCCTAGAGATTACGTGAAGTTAAGTGAGCTAACTTTAGTGGCTTGGCTGCTGAAGATTAGCTACTTCCCAGCTGAACTTAGATTTTGAGCTTGTAGCATTGGGACTTTAGTTAACTATCGCCAAGTGAGTCAGCAGTAACCGGATAAATGAATTTAGTGAGGTGCTTTGGCGCTGTGAAGTAATGGTCAAGGCAAGTTTTGTGTTTCCTCCCACAAGGGGTGCAACTGGTATTTGTCACCCCGTGGTTTTCTATTCAGCCCTGGAGTATTATACGACCCCAAGTTGGTGGTACTTACAATTTACATACAGGAGGCCTCGAAAATGAGACTCAACTCCCGCAACTTCAACTTTACATGTTATTTATTTCTTACCATCGACGAATTAGTTCCTAACCCTGACAACGGAAATGGCTGCGTTTGATTGGTTCCATTTCCTGACGACGGATCGCGGAATTGATAGGAAAGTTGTCCGTCATCGCTAACGCTAACAACAGTCGCGCCATCATATAGAAAATCGTGTCTGCTAGGGTTAGGAGAAGCAGATCCTTCAGGGAAGACGATTTTGCTTGCGATATTATCGATAGAGCCATCAATTATTGATTGTGCGGTCAATCGAGGCCTTTTAGGAAATTGATTTTGAGGCTCTGCTTCCAAGCCACTACCATCATTCATGACGGGGACGGGGAGGAAGACTATTATGTCCTTGACTTGTTGACTGCTGAGGCGTCTGTCAGGCATTAAGATTTGGATAATGGTCTGGGATTATTCAACTACTGGCAGGATTCTCTGACGGGCAGGCTGAGGCAGAATTTCAATAGAGTTTAATTAATCCCCGTACTTTATCCTTTCGCTATATCGCCCAGTTGTCGATATCGTATCGCTATCGCCTCCCTGGGCTTCCGAAATTAAGATGCTCTCTTCGACCGAGGGAGCAAGAAGTATAGAGTATGTACTGCATCAGCATGATTCGCACAATAGTGCGATTTTATTTTCGCGCGGAAAGATGTCTTGGCTGTACACTTGCGCGTTGGCGCGCTGAGCATACACAGTATCGTATCGCTATGATACGATATCGCCAAGTGGGCGATAAAATAGGCGATAATATCGCCAGACTTTTCTGGCCGGCGATACGATATACGATATGGGCGACGATATCGTATCGTGTCCAGGCCTATATGTAATTGACATGATAGGCCATCATGCATGCTGGTTCCGTGCGCGCGCAGTGCTAGAGGCGCAAGGGTATTATGTCGAGAATCCTACTAGCCATAAAACTCAGTGTGGTTTCAAAAACCTGCGACATCATAGTGTGCTGTTACAGTCCCACCAAAGGTAGCAAATATTAGAAGGAACTCGCGCCGGAACACAAATTCCGAAGACCGAGAAAGACATCGAATATCAGCAGACCACTTGTATAACATTCTAAATCAGTGGATTTAACAATTGACGACAGATGACATCGGTATGACACCGTACTGAGAAGGGTCTCGCAGGGGAGAGTCAAAAATAGTAGCATACAGTAGATTCTTCTTGTAAAATAGCGTTTACAATTCCGCATTATACTTCACAACACTGCCTAAATAATCGAAGCCAAATTACAGAATCAACTAATTACACCGCATCCTGCTGTCTCCGCTCTACCATCTCTACTCCAATCTTCTCCGAATCCTGAGCTTGCTGGGCAGCCAAGTTCCGCACCGTGAGTGCCTCGTCGTTTGCAAAGAGGAGATCGATCTCCTCGAGTGATAGCCCCTTTGTCTCCTTGAAGAAGAAGAACACAACGGGAACGAATGCGGCGTTAAGGACCGTGAAGATGATGTACGTCCTGTAGCCAATATTCGCGAGCGCGGGAGGGGTGATTTCAACAACCAGGAAATTGCAAATCCAGTTCGCGGCTGTCGAGAGTGCGGAACCCTTGGACCTGAGGCGAAGCGGGAGCAATTCGGAGGGGTATACCCAGACAGTGGACTGCATACCGATAGTGAATGCGCTCTCAAAGATGAACAGCATGGCAGTTGCACCAATAGCGGCCGAGTGCTCGAGAGCCGTCTTGTGCTCGACTTGGAAAATAAGCGCTGCTTGGACGGCCATAACCGCTGCCTGCACTGCAATACCTCCGAGAATGAGTGGGCGCCGACCAAGTCTGTCAATAAGAAACCACGGGATGAATGACGCGACAAACATCCATGTCTGCAGACATCCAGCCATGACACCGGCCATACGTGGAGTGAAGCCAATTGACTGCTGGAACAATGTAGCGGCGTAGTAGATAAGCGCGTTGATTCCTCCGAGCTGCTGGAACATCTGGATGGCACAAGCGGTCCACAGACGGCGGCTAGACTGCAGACCGTCAGATTTGTAGAGGTCGCTCCACGATCCGGTATCCTCGGCCACCTCCATAATGACAGTCTCTTTGATGTCGTTAAATTGCTCGATAACCTCAGGGTGGTCGACATCTGTACCATGAAGCGCAGCGATAACTTTCAGCGCGCTATCGTCCAGCCCGTGGGACGTAAGCCAGCGTGGAGACTCGGGAACCATCAACGTCAAAAACAAAATCGGTAGCAAGAAAGCGATTTGGAATGCCGTGGGGAAGCGCCACGAGATTTCAGAGTCGACATATGACAATCCGAAGTCGAGCCAATACGCGATGACGATACCTAAGTTGAGAGTGGTGCAATACATGCCGACAAAGAGACCCCGTGTAGCCTTAGGACTAATCTCGGCCTGTAGAACCGGAACGGTCGAGTTGATGATACCAATTCCTATGCCGGAAACGACGCGGCCAACTAACATTTGCGCCAGCTCGTAGGATGCGCATTGGATGATAGCGCCGATTATCATGACTATCGCGCCCAAGGCAATCGATTGCCGACGACCTAATTTCTCCCCTGCAAACGAGATGTACATAGAACCCAAAAATCCACCGACTTCGTAGATAGCGACCACTGTACTGAGAATAATCGGACGCGGATAGCCGAAGACACGGTTGAACGGGTCGCCATTGATGAAACCACCCATAAGACCATTATCATAACCGATGAGCAAGAATCCTATCGAATTTAGAACGGATTCCCTTCCATGATGTCCCGAATCCTCAGTACAACTACATACCCAAACTACTAAGAAGCGTAGTAGTGAACAGAAGGGCCTTTCCTCGCAGGATTGGCGAGCCGGTAAGACGAGTGCTGTATATCTTCAACATAGTGCGAATTTCGACTCGATATTGCGCCTGTGTAGAAGAGGAGGGAATGTCGCGCTCTGTATATATACACAAAACAAGGTATGTCACATATCGAGCGAAATTCGACGCCACCTTCGGCAAAGGGATTGTGGGTGAGCTCGGGCCCCATTTGTGGGGAAGACGACCAGACTCGGTCACGAGCCGTCGCTTGTGTAAGTTTTTGGCGGCTCCACATCTGCAAGGTTTGTGGGGGTAGACATTGCGGACGTGGGGCGCTCGTGTGATGAAGTGGGGAAAGACAGATCAAGCTACCGCCAAGATGTACAATTGGGCCTTGGGCCCACCACATGTGGGGGTAGACTTGCGCATGGTTCCGCACTACATTTTCGCAACTTGTCGCAAAGCCAGACATGAATACCCGTACATGTCCCGAGTCTACGGCGATTCACGCGCACCAGTTTAAATTTGGTACTATTGTAATCGAGTATTAGACTTAAATACGACTGTGCCAGCGTGGCATAGCAGCCATTTTGTCCAATCTCACAATATAGCTATGCATAATAGTACATAGAACCCAATAGAGAACATGTGATTCAAACTTCTACGCCAAAATAGTCTTCCTTACCCCGCTGCCTAATTGCCTATCCCATGAATGCTACCCTCGATCTCCTTCTTCCTCAATATTGAATAATCCCCATTCCGCGGTCCCTGTTCGGTTAGGGAGAAGTTTATTATTCCAGATAGGATACGATTCCGGAAAGGAAAGGAATACTGCCTGAACACCGGTGTACAATGCACGATGATCGCTGATCGATGTATGAACACGTCCTCTGCGATATAATATCCAGCCGCAAAAGGTGCGGAGTCCCCATCGCCACCCTTTCCAGGAGTTCATACAGTCGTCCCTGTCCTTGGTCATCCGCGCTCTATGAAAACAAGCTATTCTACCCAAAGCCCTGCAGGACGAGAGCCGTGATTTCATTAGGGCTGGACACGATTACGATATCGTCGCCCATATCGTATATCGTATCGCCGGCGAGAAAAGTCTGGCGATATTATCGCCTATTTATCGCCCACTTGGCGATATCGTATCATAGCGATACGATACTGTGTATGCTCAGCGCGCCAACGCGCAAGTGTACAGCCAAGCATCTTTCCGCGCGAAAATGCGATCGCACTATTGTGGAATCAAGCTGATGCAGTACATACTCTATAATTCTTGCTCCCTCAGTCAAAGAGAGCATCTTAATTTCGGAAGCCCAGGGAGGCGATAATATCGTATATCGTATCGCCTAATTTCAAATCCTGGGCGATAATATCGCCTAAATTATCGCCAGGAAATTTCCTCTGGCGATATCGCCCAATAGGCGATATCGTGTCCAGCCCTAGATTTCATAGTCTTGGTAATGCACTGCCAGCTGCACAAATCTAGAATGAAGTTTCGAAGGACAAAGTATGTAATTAATATGAAAAACGTAAAGTACAGAGTACTGTCATTTCTACAGAGCCTAATACCCACAGCTAATGTACAACTGTGTAACTCATTTCCCTGATTGCTCACTCAAACGACCCAATTGGCAACCCAAACGTCTCTCCCTTCGGCAGTTTATATAACGCTGCTGACCTCTTCCCATCAATCCCCGCCGTTGCCACCGTATTTCCCCACCACGTCAATTTCGCTTTCGGGAGTGTCAACGCAACGAAAATCAAAATCCCGGAAAACGCCACGCCAGCCGACAAGGCAGAAGTGAGAATGTAATTGTATTTCGTCCACCATGCGAGGTATCGTCTGCGAATGAAGTACATGAACACGAAGGAGAGGTACATGCCAGGTGTGTAGTAAGAGAGGTTGTAAGTGGAACCCCAGCGTGAGATGCCGTTGAGTACGAGGACAGGATGGACATATTTTAACTGGCGAGGGAAAAGGCGCCGGAGGAGGTAGCACGGAATCGAAGCGAGCGCACCAATGAGGAACGAGTACTTCAGGACTGGGTACAGCGAGTTGAAAGTTCGCACGGGACCGACGACACCGAACAGTAGACTCGCGGAGTACAGTGAGTGCGGGAATGTGCAGACAAAATGACTGGCCTGCGTCATCGAGCACAAGTCCGGGACTGAATTTATCAGGAACTGAATCGCGCCCACCGTGACGAGGGTCTGGATGAACGTCGCGATAATTTGACCGCGGAAAACAGCTCGCGGCGGCAACTTTGAGTAGTGCGCCATTTTCTGGTCCGAGATAAAACTCTCGGCCTGTTCGTCTGTATTCCATCCATAGACACGAATCATCATATTCGCAATACCATTATTCGGAACCATATATCCTGCCAGGATAACCGCGAGATTACTCATCACAAGTTGATATCCAGTCACAGAGTAGATCAACGCCGACGGCACCATCATCACCATGCTGGCACCTAGAATCACAATGAGAGACCACACCGGCGTACCAGTAGGAAATACTGTAAGAGCAATGATGCCGAACGCGAGGGATATCACGAAAATAACGAAAAACCACCAGTCTGGGACCTCTGGATACACAGACATCATACGCGAAATGGGATCGTTGTACATCTCGTAGTTTGACAACTTTCTATCTTTGATACTTCTCCAAAACCCACGACACGCCTCTGAAATCGCCTTCCAGTCTGTCAAGAGCATATACGACAACGCAAGCGTATACAGCGCGAATCCAGCTCCGGTTGTTAAAAGATTGCCTATGGAGATATATGGTGGTGAATAGAGCTTGTACTTGTCTTCATCCAGTGTCGAGTCCTCCTTCACGACTTTCGTAAGGTTATATATCGTTGCCGCATTATCGTATACGTTGTTAGTATTGATCGGTAGATATCCAGTCCATTTATAGTTTGTCCAGTACAACCCCAACATCATTAATCCACCAATAACCGTGCCGAGATATCGATTCACAGTCGAGAAGAACGGCGCCACCAATGGCGCAGAATAGCTTGCGACTGCCCAGTCAAACGTTGTGATCGGGTTGAATCCAAGGCCAAGGTACGACCCAGTGACAATGGCAAGGACAGTATTCTTGGGCGAGATCCATGTCATCCAGTTGAAGACGCTGACCGCCGTGAACAAGAACGAGGGTACAAAGAAGTAAAGGAAAGACGCAACAAACACGACGAAAAAGAACTTGTACTTGGTGATCGCCCACCCATGTATCGGCCGTTTATCCTCTCGCATCAAGAGCGTACGATTGAGTGCCAACGTTGGGAGAACAGTAGGCCACACGGATTTGGCTGGGTAAATGCACCATCGACGCAGTAGTCCCGCGAGTCCGAATCCAAAGAATTGTGTTGAGAAGTTCATGAGGAACATGAAACCAAAACTGACCCATTTTTGCCCAAAGAACATCTCGAGCTTCAAAGTGACGACATAGCCCATGAAGTTAGAGCCACCGGAACCAACATTGACCATGATTGTGGAAAACATCTGCTCCTTGTATGTCCATGGTCCGGGGTTGAGTGAGTGTCGTATACCGCGGAACGTAAACCCCCAGTCCGGTAGAGCATACTGCAAGAATTTCCCACAAGGATAAAGCAATATCTGAAGAACAGCTGACTGCAGCGATAAATGTGGTTGACGAAGAGAGAAGAACTCGTTGATAAATCCACCGATTGCAACCCACACCATTCCCAGAAAGTAGGCTCTGATCGTCTCCACAGGAATAGTTGGATCATCCGTCGGGTCGCAGATAGCACGCACTTCAGGATAAGGCGAATGATACTTCATGAGCGTCGCCTCAATCTTCAACTCCAACTCATATGTCTCCGGGTCCATATGTGATGACTCTTGACCCTGAATTAGAAGATTTAACTTCGCAAGAGTATCTGCCGGGAAATTGAAGTCATCGTCGTGGTACTCCACGGCATCCTGAAGCACCACAAGCGATTCTTCAACCGTCATTGTTGCAAGCTTTTTGAATATAAAATCTGCAGCTGGACCGTCGATCACATCGTCTATATCCTTTAGAGCAGTACCGAGGCGTTCGACGACGCGCTTTTTCTCTTCTTCTGCAATGGTTGTCACGCGAACGCCAGACACTTTCCTTTCAAAGTCATCGGAGCCGGAATCAATTTCAGTGGCACGAACTGCCACATCCGCCATCTTTTCGTCGAATCCGGCCATCCTATAACCATTAGCACTCGTCTCGCATTCTAAAGTCCAAAAACGTGTAGTGTAATTACCTGAATCTCAGAGTCTATCAAAGCCGGTGATACTACCGTGCAGGGAGAGCGAAGATATTGGTCGAAAACTTCGTTCCAGGGTCCTCTCATAAATGCACAGTATCACCTTCTATAGATCCCCTTTTTTTGCGATGACGAGATAACAGTTCCAAGACGTCGGAGACGCACAAAGATAAGACCATCGCTAGTTGATAAAGGTACCAATATGCAGATGATAGGTACCTTGAACAGCGAATCCAAAGTATCGGCCAGTATTAAATGCGTGTCATCAGGCGTCTCGCCCGCCACACTGTAATACGCTTGAACTACCTATCGGAAATGTTTCCTGCCGATAAGAATTAACGTATGGCCAGAGCTTACGGTCCGTGCTGCATGACGCCCTGATATTCGGAATCGGCTGGTGTGGACTTCCACAAAAAGCCCAATACGCTCCTGATGCATTTTCACTAATCGTCGAGCCTCAGCTAGCGCGGACCCTCGCAGGCCATGCATATGCTTGTCGGACTAATCCTACTTGGCCGCCAGCAATGCCAAAATTCGCTCGGAGATAAGAGTCAACACGCCTCTAAATGAGCCGGTTCTTGCTTTGACGGGTTGGGCGTGGTCGCTTCTTCAGCAAGACGGTGTGGCGCAGGAAACGACCGTGAGGAGATACACTTTGCTTTGAAATCAAAGTTCTCGCCATGTGGCCTAAAATTGCAATATGCACAATCTACCGAAGTGATAAGAGTCGCGTACCGCATTGACCGTACGGGAGGGGTACGATAGTTTGCTCCTGCTAGCGTGATATCTTAGTCCATGCCTGATTCCACGGTCCATCGACGTGTACGGCCGCTCGTGCCTCCGCAAGGGCCATCACAGATACCGTGTGAGCGTACAAGCACAACCGCAGGTAAACGTAACTACATGCGAAGCGCGTATAGAGGCACATTACCCGTCTGCAAAGTCCACCAAGAAACTTTATCTCCGACAAGCAAGCGCCATGCTGGCAGCAAGGCGAAGCGCTTGGCAGGCTGCGACTCGAGAGAGTTCTGATAGTAAGTACCTCATCCTTGATGACAGCTGATACTCGATAAATCCGTGGCGTTTAGTGGCTCAATTGTGAGACGAAGTCCTCGTTTTAGACACAAACTCTAAACACCATTTCCGTTGATTCACAGGGTATCGTACCTTGAGCGATGATCGTGACGTGAGAGCGGCTTGAATCAGCTCTTATCTTCGCCGCCTGATGTAAACCCTTGCCCTGGGTTGAGGTTTATCCGCCCTGTAGTATGCATTAGTACTTCAGGCATTGTGGGACCCAGAAGCGATTTTAGAAATGAGGTGCGATTAGCTACTGCTCAAATCATCCGAATCTTCTTTGGGTGACGCGTTGTTCGGGCAGCCGCTGGCTATGGGGTTAGAATTACACCTCTACTCGTTGTGTCTTCTGTCATGGTTCAATACACCGAGAAGATCCCCTACACGCGCAGCCGCCTACTCAAAGCTGCATAGCACGCACGCGCGACTTTCGTCGTCAGATCTCTTCAAACCTCTTCGTCCTTGACCAGCTGCCAGAAAGCTCGATCGACATTGCATGAAACCGTTCAGGAACCTGAGCAATAAGGTGCTGTGCATTTGGAGCGACCGTGAGCCAAATGTCTTTCGACAACGGGGCACTAGGTGGTACAAGCTCGAGAGCCATGAGTTTCGATAATACTGAAGTTATTTGGGCGGGGATGGACGAGGGCCGTGCGGAACATCGTCGACAGATATCTGCTTAGGGGCATATCATGGCATATCATCATATATGTTGATGTTAACATTGAAGTTGATATCAGCGGGGATGGACGAGTACGGGGTCGAGGCGCACCAAACATTTTTACCGCCGCTGGCTTTGCTGGCTCGGGACTTATGCTCTTCAGCAGAGACAGAAGCAGTTTGAGCGGGCGCTGCATTCTTGCAGGACGGCACTTAATCCTATGGAGGTAGGATTGAGCTCATCGTTTGGCGCAAATACAGAGGCATTTTGTTAACGAGATTTCGGTGCTATTACAGGTGTTCCTCCCGATCCTTCTGTCAGCTCGAAGCCGGTTATTAAGGGATCCGTCATCATGATTCATGCCGAGTCGAAGGAGGCTGTTCTCAGCTTGCTTAAGAAAGACCATCATGTTGATGTTTGGGACTAGGAGAAGTTTCAGATCATCTGGTATGTCATACATGATTGCTGTTTATGGAATTTTAAGGCGTATACTAATATTTGTATAGTTGCAGTTTATCCCGATGCCACTTTCACAGACGCAAAGGACTCTTTAGTTTTATTCGGTTGCATTTGCATTAGATCGCTTGATAGTCAAATATCATTACAGATATCATTACACTTCAAGCGGATATCGGAGTCACAAGTTAGTACCTTTCAATCACCGATTTATTCAAGCAAATTACGGCACCAAAACAGAAAAAAATGACACCCGGAGATAGCTTGGCGCACACCGAGATAGCTTGGCGCAGAACTATGATGAAACAAATGATCAGACCACGGCCGCGGTGGGTATCGTACCGTAAACATTGGTTGCGGGGGCGGCTGTCTTAGTCGACTGTGAAATTTGAGATTCCGTATTTTGCGAAACTGTAGAAAGCGCGGCGATTACGTGAACAAACAAGAATATGGCGACCGAGACGTGAGGAGCACAGCAAGTAATGTAAAGAGAGATCAGGATAAACCGCTGAAAATACATTATGCAGACGAGAGGAAACTCTCCCGTCTGAATTTACATGCGGAGCGCTATCAAGAAACAATGAAAACAATGAAAAACCCCTGTTTTCACTTTGACATTTTAATCCTTTATTAGTTCCAGTCTGTCCTGGCGGATTAGAATATTTGCTGCCATCTATTTAGTAAATACGAAATTTTCTATATCCCCATCCGAATCTTACTTCTGAAAGTTGGTCATATCGGTAGACGATCAAATAAAGGTCATTCATATCCAGGATGACCTCATGCCATTCACGACAGCAGTGACATATTTAGTTGTGCCACCAGCGGAGAACAACTTGACCTGGGCACTACCGTCAAGTGGAAAGATCTGAGAAGTGATGGCGATCTGGCCCTGGCCGTCAAATACTTCGACTGAGCACCAGTCCAGCAGGATCTTTAGCATAATTGAATCCGTTGACTTTGATAGCAGAGTAGCTTTGTAGTATCCCGGGAATTCATTCGGTTGCCAAGTCACAAACGAGTTGTCACCGGACTTGAAGCGATCCACGAACACGTTTTGGCCGAGAAAGTCGTATCCTATCACGGTCTGTTGGGTGTCGGTGGCATTCGAGCGCAGGATAACACCAAACTTAGTTCCAGTTCCCCGCATGAACTGAAGTGTGAGCTGCATGGAGGTGCCGTACGGAGATTGCACGCCAACCGCGGTCTCACCGGACAGGAGGGTCTTGAAGGTGCGAGAATACAAGTTCTTGGTACGGAGCAAAGATAGCGATGAGACCGGTTGCTGCACGAGTCGAATCCTATTGTTGACGTTTTTGAGGCCAAGCTTTCGTGGGACACTCATGGCGCTGCGCCAGGGACTAGTCGGGACGTTTTGGGCATAGCCCCAGTTGTTCATCCACCCGATAATAATGCGATCATTGGTCGCCAGCCCATTATAAGTCGCAGCAGCATAGAAATCAGGTCCAAAGTCGGCCCAGTTGGCCTCGTCCTTGGGACTATCGCCAAATATGATTTCGTCGATGTGTAGGTGGGCAAATGGACCGGTGTTCACATCGGTGATAACCAAAGAAGCTTCCTGACCCACCCAGCCGGCCACATTCCAGCTTCTCCAAACCAAGTCCTCGGTGTCGGTGCCTGTATGCGAGTGCACGATCTTACCGCCAATGACGAGACTGAACGAGACCTGATTATCACCTGCAGTGCCAGCTGTGGAAGGGTTGTAGGGATAGTAACCACCAGCAATCAAAAAACTGATATAGTTCTTAGTGATTGTGAACTTCGGCGACGTGATGGTTCCCATTGCGATGTCCCCAAAGAGGTACGTTGTCAAGACACCGTTGCCAAGATAGGCGGTCATATCCCACACATCAACTGTGGATGCCTGCTGAGGACCGAGGCCCTCAAAATCGCCTGTTGCAGTCCAGCCGAGGTCAGCAAACGTGGATGAGGTCGACTCAAAGTCCTGGAACACAGTACTCCCGGCTGGGACTTGGGTTGGGTCGGAGACATCCGACAGATCGGCAATAAAGGTAGTCCCGTCGAACGAGCCGACAAAGTACTGCGTGCCAGAAGCAGTGATAGGGCCACCAGGGTTGATACCCATAAGCAGGACCCACTTTTCTGCCGATATGTTGCCATCCACGTAGAGAGGGAACAGGGCTGGACACTCCCACTGGCCAAACCTTGCATTTGCGGGTCCGAACTGAGACTCCAAGGTCCAGCTTTTGAGATTGGCGGACGAGTAGATGAGCAAGATATGCTTGTTTGCCAGGGACGCAACCATGATCCACCTGGATGAATCTCCGTGCCAAAACACAAAAGGGTCACGGAAGTTCTGATACTGGTCCGCGTACTGATCCGGCGGCAGGAGTATGACCGGATTGCCCTCATATTGGGTCCAGTTAAGGCCATTATCATTGGAGTACGCAATAGACTGGGACTGCTGGCCATTCTGAACGACTATGCCGTTGGGCAGGGTGTGGCCCGTCGGGTAATTGCTAGTGTAGATCGCGACCATGGGAGTTGAATTTGGGATGGCGAAGCCAGATGTATTGTTGACATCGATGACCGCGGAACCGGAAAAGAACATCTGCAAGACGTTGCCGTTAGAGTCCGACTCAGCTTCGAGTGCGATCGGCCAGTGCTGCCAGTGCACGAGGTCTGTGGAGACGGCGTGCCCCCATGACATCATGCCCCACGTTGTTCCGTTCGGATTGTACTGGTAAAACAGATGATAGAGTCCATTGTGGTATACAAGCCCGTTCGGATCGTTCATCCAGTTCTTCTGTGGCGAGAAGTGGTACTGCGGACGGTACTCCTCTGTATAGTAGGACTGGACCACACGGCCAAATGCAAACAGCAGCATGAAGGCGAGAGTAGTCAACGAAGCCATTGCTCTCTACAGCACTGTAGCTAATCAGTGTGTGGTGGCGTACTCTGGCAAACTAGGCATGTTGTTGGCATTTGTATCCAGCCGAAATGCGCCGGGAAACCGTTGAATCAGAGGAGAGAGCGAAGAGAGATTGACTTTTTTTTTTGAGGGTGGAGAGGTCCATGCGGAGCAGTCAGGGGGAAAGTGCCTTGGCCAAGTGCGGGGAAGACGACGGGCAGCGTCCAGAGAGTGGATCGAGGCAGCCAGAAGTCGATCGAGACAGATCGGAGAGGGCAAGCTTACAAGGGCGCAATTTTCCAATGACATATAGGCAGACCACAGCAGGAAGATGAGACGATGGCAGCAAAACTAGAGCATACAGCGATAACGAGCAGCCCCTTCCCCGCAACCCCGCAATCGCGAAGACCTGGTCGATCCATAGTGATAAGCTCACCCCACAGTTTCACTCGGCGTAAAAGCCGCACAAGCGACGTCCGCACCGGCAGCACTGCCGGTTATGGCAACGTAGCGCAAGTGCCAGGCGCGATGCCGGCCATCAAACCGTTATGGCGCGAGTGGGAGACTAGCGGCGACCCCGCAGTGCACCCAGAAGCCCCTCTCACATTTCCAGTTGTAAGGCTACTTGCGAGTTAGCGTAAATTCGTAGGCCAACTGCCGCCGCTGCTGTTGCAGTCGTCGGGACTTGGAGACAGCAGAGCTAGTCATGTCGTCAATGAAACTAATACTAGTAACCTCCATGCTGAGTGGACCGGTAAGTGACTAGTGTTGTGAATAGGAGGTCTGGGTACAACGACCGAACTACGTAGGCTCCAACTGGAAAAAAACTCCGGTTTGTGCTATGACTGATCTACATTGTATGTCCTCGCTCGAGGCTGCGAACTGTGACTGGTCTTAGTTGGCGCAGTGCAAGATCTGCAGATCCTGAAGCCGTACGTGTACGTGGGGTTACGTTGACCCCGCTCATAAAATGTTTACAGGTCGCCATGATACCACGAGTTTACTTCGCGCCTTGAATCGCATATTTGGAGTATCCGTTATGTCCGAATTTTCCTTTGACTCCATTTTCCTTAGTTTCTTGTTTGTTTGTTATAACTCTTATTAATTGCTTTAAGTGCGAGAAAGTCGAGAATGCCAGGTGTTGAGCTGGGTTGTGTCCAAGATAGGCCACAGCTGAGAATAGGGCTGCTCCTCTCTCGATTCACCAAAATGCATAAGCTTAGTAACGGTAGTCTTCAATAGTATCCACGGCCCGTGGCATGCTGATTGTGCCGATGCGTGATAGACCAAGGACACGAGACATGCAGGCATGCAGGCATGCAGGCAACCCTAACCCGTCGCCAGTCGTTGCCAATTTATTTAACCATCAGACGAAATTTCCCCTATCCTTCTTCGTTGGTACTGCTCAGTGACGCGGCACTATGGTGTTTTGGCGCTTCAAGCTAGCTGCGAATGAAAATCGAACGCTCGCGCATAACTAAGCTTCAGGGCCGTTGAGGAGCATGATGCTTGTGGAAATGAACTTTAAGACTCGTGCTAGCAAATATAGAGACTGCGAGGTCGTGCGACTTCTGAGAGGGTTAGGGCTAGCAAAACAAAAATACTTTGAGGTTAAGCTAATGGGAACCCTTTCCCGCTTGAGGAGGTCAACCCTTTCCCTCTTCCCGAAATTTGCGTGGTGCTAGATTGGAACAGGGTTGTACCCTACATCATTTTGGCGAGGATTTCAAAATCTTTCGCGTCACGTTGTGAAAACGGGTTCAACTTTAGGGCTTGACATGGAATAGGTTATCCACCACTGCGAGTGTACGAAATCCATAAAATATCAATCTGGATGATAAATTCATGATTCAATTTATCTCAATATCATACATATCGATTAGAATAACAACCCGTTATGCTATCCAAGCGAAGGCATTCTGAATATTAAAACCATCTCCGTATATCCTCCAAATTACGAAGACACCTAAGCAGATCTCTTCTCGTTCGCAGACGACGACTCAAGATCATCTAGACTAACAATATCCTCAGCCATATACACGGGCGCATCCACGTACGTCTCCTTTGCCGGGAAGAAATAGCATATAACATAGTACGACAAGCACGCGGCGCCAAACCCGTAGAAAAAGCCAAGATTGTACAAGTGTACCATGCCCGGCACCGACTTAATATTCGAGACCGTAGGGATGAAGCCTGGGAGTAATGGGACCCAGCCGATAGTGAAAGCAAGGAATGCACGCCAGTTGAAGCCGTACTTGTAGCGGTACATGCCATGGAAGTTGTACAACTCGTACACATCGTACTTTTGCTTGTGAACGAAGTAGAAGTCGGAAACAAGAATACCACAGAGCGGACCGAGCCAAACAGAGTATCCGGACATAAAGTTCAAGAACGCGGGGGCGGACGTAAGAATATTCCATGGAGTCAACGCCCATGAGCCCAAGAATGAGGCGATGAACTGACCACGGCGAATGTTGATATACCGCGGGAAAAGACAGTTCATATCGTTGGCGGCGGCAAGAGAGTTGGCCGCAATGTTGAGACCAAGCTGCGAGAGGAAGAAGCTGAACGCGCAGAAGAAGGCAGCTGCACGACCACCTGGCGATGTCCAATGGTTGATGATCAATAGAGGATCCCAAAGAATTTGACCAAACAAGACTTTGGAGCCAGAGGCCGCAACAACACCGATGAAAGTGATGATAGTGGCCGTGAAAGGAACAGCGACCGCTGTGGTGTAATGTGAATACTTGGTGGCGGAGTAGCGACTGTAATCTGGGGCATTGACCATCAAGGTGACACCGCTGCCAATGTTGGAATACAAGCTTCCCATAAACGCCCATCCGAGCGCAGATCCTTGCTTAGTACTGGGTTGATCAAAGAGTGAGTTCTGCCCGAGACCAGCCTGATGGACAATCCAGCCCATAATTCCCAACGAAGCAATAGGAGTAGCAATGGACTTCAAAAGGAACAGCCACTTCACCCTGTGTACACCAACGTAGTGGAGTGGAAGACAGAACAAAAAGTAGATAACATAGGCTGTCATGAACTGAGTAGTAATATGAGCCGACTCGGGGAGGTGGTTCTTGACATTATGGAATGACGGCCAGATAGCAAAGATCATAGATTCTACAGTCATTAGCAAATGAATTCAATGCCAGAACATGTAAAGATAATCGGCACATACGAACGCACTCAGCTCCGGTGTAGGCCTGGATACCGTACCAGAAAATGGCAACGATCATACGCATGGCAATCATAAGATATGCTAGATAGTATCCAAATGAAGCACGAGCCTGAATGGAGAATGGAATATGATACTTCGCACCAATGACGCCGTTGGCCACAATGAACACACCCTGAATGATATTTGCCAGGGCAATACACAGAAGCGCCAATTTCCAAGATAAACCGACGGCCATAACAGAGGCCGCCGAACGGAAACCAGAAACTGACAGGTGATCCGAAATCCAGAAGAGTGCGTCTAAACATGTTAGTAGAAATCCTTAAAGGTGGTGATCAAGGAGACTTACAGTGACGGGCATTCCATGTTCGCTTCTCTGGAGGAACAGGGTCCAGATCTAGACGAGGATGGTTAATAGATTAATCCGCTGTAGCTTAAAACTAGTAAGTCATACCTTCGTTACTATACCGCTCTTGAGAAGCGGAGTCGAGCACGAGAAACTTGTTTATACTATGTAGCACTCCGCCACGACCAGTGTCGACGGCTGTAGTAGCGCCGACATCGTAATCGACCGCCGACCCTGTAGAGAGGTTGTAATTCTCCTTTGACTCAGTCATATTCACGCAAACTAAAGCGATTACCGTGGATCAGGCGAAGTTGGAAGTGCAGGAGGCTTGCGGCCCTTTATATTGTCAAGACGGGAGTCATCCTGACAGCTAAACTTTGCTTATCGGACCCACTTTAAGCGTTCCTGGCGAATAGTGAGGCGAGACAAGTGAACCACGAGCAATAAGCTTGCTGCGGTGACAGGTACCAGCCATAAGCCTAAGAATTAGCGGACGCCACTCGCTCACTTATCAGGCGTGATGTAATAATCGGAGCTGGGCAGCGGGCCCGGTCAACTCAGGTCCTGGTACTCGAGGTAAAGATAAGGGCCCGTACACCCGCTTTCGAAGCGCTGTGGCCTGGTAACCTTATCTATCAAGGATTGGCGTCAGTGCGCGCCCGAAACGTTCTCAGTTGATCTCCAATCATGTGCTGTATAAGTTGTTAAACTTGTCCTAGCGATCGCGAAGACATTGAACGATAAGCTGAATCCCAGGACTGCAATCAGCCGTGTGTCGGCGGAGCATCCGGTGGCAGCATTTAAGCCTGCAGCGCGCCACGCGCCCTCGGCCGCCGCGGCGCCACGACGCCACTGTGGGCTTGACTGGCTTGGTGAGTCGCGATAACAGTTTTCCTGTGTCGCCAAGACGTGTGTTATGACTCTCGGCTCCTATCGGCAGTGCTCGATTACCGCCAGTATGCTTTATTAATTACCCAATGGCCCTGCTCGAATCTCCAAGCGGGCAGTTGGAGCCCGAATCGGTGTAGACGGAGCGTGTTAAAATTATTTCTCTCAGCTAGCTTGCAGCATTGAATCAGGTTGTGCCTTGCAATTACTGTGAAGTTCATGAATAAACTCCGCTGATTCTATTTAGGGTTTACAACTCTGGTATGACTGTGAGGTAAATGTCGTAGTCGAATATATCTACCGCATTCAAATGTAGCTTACGTCGCGTAAGGGTTTGTACCTGCCCCGAGGACCTATAAAACCCACGCTTGATGCGTGTTGACTTGTTGTTAGGTTTAGGGTGGTACAAGCCAGCATGCAGACGGTGTTTCAGGTTTGCTGAATGATGTCATAGAGAGTTCAATCATCTTAATCGAATTAAGAAATTTTCATATCATTCCACTGGCTGCAGACGGCGAGTCCGTGGGCTATGAGAGACAATAATTTATCAAGTTCGTATCCTTCCAGCACTAGATGATATTGTCAGTATATAACGACGAACAAGTTAACGTCTTCCTCCTCTTACCCTGACTTGTCGCTGCGGGTCCTCCTCCACTATGGTGCAACAAATATCATGCGACAAATGACAAGGGCCGCTCAATACGGTGTGTCCGGCGCGCACTGGAATATAGACGGAAAAGCGGAACTTAGAGTCGTATTATTTAGAATCTATTTCCTATCTACTGCATGTGAGCGTATAAATGCATAAATTTCACAAGAAAAAGCTCCGTACGAAGACAAACTGCAAAAATGCGAGTCATGTACAATAACGGAAAACAAAACTTTTAATAAATAAACAAACATGAAGACACCGAGGACAGCAACATGGAGAACAAGACGGACGAGCCCTACGCGGCGAAGACCGAGAAGAGGCGACGGCGGCGGAAAGCGGGGTGTCAGTGCAGACAGACCCTAACCACGAGTCTGGAGCGGTGCGGTCCTAACAACCCCCCGAGGGAATCCTTTCCCAAAGCTGATGTGTTAGGTTTGCGTGAATCGCTGCTGATGGAAACGCTGGAATATGGCAAAAAAAAAAAAAAAAAAGAGAATTTTCTACGGTGACAACGACCAGAATTAATCAGCGACAGGAAATGCTGATAAATACATTCTGTGAAAGTCAGGGTGAACTTCTCAATCTGCTGTTCCAAGTTCTTAGTTCTGTCAGTCTTGGTCTTCTGTCGATGATCTATCATTGGTCCATATTAACACACACTAAGAGAAGCTCTAAGTCCCAAAGAAGTAACTTACTCATGAAATAGCTTCGGATTGTGGAGTTCAACGGAGATGATATACAAGCGCATATCACACTGTCTCCAGAACTTTCGGGCGCAATATCTATGTTTCATAGATCGGTGCAGGACTGGCTTACTTGTCTTCAGAAAGCTTCCGGTAATGTCAGCCGATCAAGTACTCAAAGGCATGGAGGGAATAGGATGCGAGACATCCACTTTGATTTCGTCTGCTTGGACCCTTCTTTCTCTCAATAATAGTAGGTCACCCTTGTTGAATTCCCCCACTTCAGATCAGGGCAAGTGTCAGGGCGAGCTTCAGGGCGAGTGAGTTAGGCTCGCCCTGAAACTGCACGCCCTATTCCCATCTCTGGATACAGAGGAGTGGCCAGTCATGTAACTGACGTGATTAACTTAGTGAGGTGATTTGTAATCAGCCCCACCAATGAACAGACATTAATACCTACCGCAGTTCCCTCAGCCGTTCCACGTGATATGACGCGGTTTACCGCCTGCTTCTTTCAGCGATGCTGAATCGGCTTTTGTGTTTTTTGGATAGATTCACGAAGCTGACCAGAATGGTCTAGCGTCAAGTACACGTGATCTATGGTCTGAGCACTGAGGTAAACTGACAATGCCACCACCGATAAATTTGTCTTTTAGTAGAACCTACCAACAATATCCTAGTCGCGTGAAATGTTTGCATTAACCTCTTTGAAGTTAAACGTGATGGCAAGCTAATGGATGAGACAATCGAGCGGCTCACAAAAATCAACCAGCGTTATCCACAAGTGAGTGAGCCACACCCCGTAGAGAACGCGACCACCCAACTTCAATCGTCAATGCATCAACCAATTGAGATTCAATCAACAGATTCTGAAGGCAGGATATCCTTGGCTATCCAAGCTATCGATAGAGGCCAAATTCAGAGCAACCGATTAGCTGCAAAGACGTACATGGTCGATCGTACGACTCTCAGGCGACGACGCGAAGGCATCCCTTCACGACGATTCTACACCAAATAATTTAAAGCTCGTGACTAACGAGGAATTAGTCATCGTCCAGCACATCCTCGACTTGGATTCGCGAGGATTTTCGCCTCGTCTAGTTAGTGTTGAAGATATGGCCAATCAACTGCTCGCCGCGCGCAACGGAGGCAAGGTGGGCAAGAACTGAGCTTCAAACTTCATTAAATGCCGTCCGGAGCTTAAAACCAGACTTAATCGTAAATACGATTACAAGCGGGCCCTCTGTGAGGATCCGAACCTTATTACGCAATGGTTTGATGAAACCGGTTTTATGATGGGGATTATCTCAACTGCGATGATCGTTACAAGCTCAGAAAGATATTCTCGTCCAAGACGACACAGCCAGGCAATCGAGAATGGGTCACCGTGAATCAGGGCGTTAACGCTCAGGGCTGGGCGATCCCACCGTTCCTGATCTTCGCGGGACAACATCACCTTAGCTCATGGTATCAGGAAAGTAATCTACCACATGACTGAGTGCTTGAAGTGGGCGACAATGGCTGGACAACAAATCAATTAGGATTTGAATGGAGTCAGCACTTTGATCGCCATACCAAAGGCCGTACGATTGGCACCTATCGCCTCCTCGTTCTCGATGGTCATGAAAGTCATATTTCGGCTCAAATTATCAGATTACATTCTATCGCCAACTTATGACTATTAAGTTGTAGGGGAGTGTTGAGACAAACAACTCAATACTCTACATAGACCCATGATAATGTAATCTGTGAGCTCTACTATTCATCTACTAGGCTCCGGTACTCACTATCCAGTACTCACTATCCAGGACTGCTAACCAACACTCAGCGTTCATGTAGACGAGCCGACGTCTGCGGAAAGAACGTCATGACGTCATTAGAGTGACGTAATTCTCCGTCCTAAGGTTGAGTCCTGGAGCAACAAGGTGAGGAAACTGGACAGAGAAGCCAGGTGAGAGAAATAAGGTATTGCCGAATGACAGTCGCGTCGAATGGTGTTGTCGAGGAGGAAGTCGTTAATACGCCAATGCATGAAGCGCAATTAAACCACATGCCCCCCCCCCCCGCTGTAATAGATGTCACTCTTGAGGCAGGTCGCTGTGCTAGCGAAAATTCGGGCCTTCTGTTGACCACACGGGCTGCGATTGGCGTATTTATACGACACTAATATGTCTCCCCTAGTCAATCCGTTGTAGTAAACACTTCTGAAATTTCTGTTCGTCCTGCAGCAAGCAAACATGCCAATATTGGTACATTCCAGACTCCTGCCATATCAACATCTGTAATGCGAGTAGAAATATATGTTCACACCTTCTGCCCGACTGATGGAAAAGACGAGTAATATCAAGGCATACCCAAACAAGGTTAATCTCGTCATGTCAAGCTGTAAGTTTAGGGTACCCAGGTCGATATTGACTGTTCAGACGAACGCGAGGACGAAGATGGAGACGAAGACAAAGATGAAGATGAAGACGAGGACTGGACGAAGGGAAAATGCAGACGCCGACAGCTACTGGTGGTAGAGGAGGAGAGCACGATAGACGTGTGACAGTCTCTATTTATGCCTATGGCTCACATGATGTCTAGTTGAGGGAGTTGAGAACTTAACCATGCAATGAATCTCGGTCTGCTCGCGGTGTGTGTAATGTCTTGGACTTAAATAAGTGCGCTTCGCAGTGCCCCCACCGTTACAGGCAGTAGCATCCTTATTTACAAAATGCCATATATACCGGCGCCTTTTTCTCGGATTTTTTTTTATAGAAATTAACCTAAGCCCGTGAGGTTCATACAAGGAAAGAACAGCCAGAGGCTTTTCGTTTATAAACAGCTGTCGAAACCATCCGCAATAGATATGACCGGAAAATGCCGAAGCTCGAGCGCCAATATTTTATTGCATGGGACGGAGCGTGACAGAAGATCCCCCCACGTCTTCTTGGCCCAGCCCAACAAGCGATAAAATACACGGAGCCTTTCGTCGGCGGGCTATCCAGGGTTTCGTCTCCGTATTCTAGTTCAGAATCAACTTCCATTCCACATGCACGCACTGGCCAGAAACACCTGTTGAAACCCTGATTCAGCTGTTTATTCGAGAAAAGCCATAAGTTCCGTGGCGATCAATATGTTGAAAATATTAAGTGGCATGGTCCTCACGAGCGGTGCGATACTGATTCTTGTAGCCTAACGGAAGGATATGTATGCGATTGACTTCTACGTAGTATACACTTTCCATCTAGGCAGAGTATAATCCCTTCGTGTCCTCATTGAGCGACTACATCATATGCGACATTAAACTTAGTTGGATGATGTACCTAGACACCACATGAAGAATAATTTCGACGCCAAACCCAAAAACTTGTAATATTAATTGCCCTCCCACTTCCATGCAATTGCTCGCTCATCACGGCAATACTGGTTACTTCAATATTGTGGTCGAGCGGTGAAGTTGAGTCGATGATCGTACGGCGTGGCCACGAGTTCCAACACGATATAGCATTTATCCTATTCCTTCATCTAAAAGTCGCGTGTTTGTGGCAGAAAGTGAATACATGATTGATGTATCACATGATCATGACACGCGAAGTCCCCCGACCAACTTTATGCGCGTATATATACATACACAGATACAGTCCACAGCGAGCCTGCTGCAATCCGCTCAAGCATTGATGAAGGTCGGGAGCATATCAGAAATTCCTGTTAAAAATTTCAACGCATATCTTCAATGGCCTCCCGATTGAACAAGTTTCGCAATGCCATGCAGAAAGTGTACGGATCTTTCGATCACGTCCGAATCGAAAATGCTGCTGACTGGGCACCACCGCCAAATTCTGGGGGGCATCGTGGCCGTTACCTATGGACTGACGCTTTTGGCGTTCTCAATTTCCTTACTCTATATAAAGAGACCGACCAGGCCATATTTTTGCTTTTGGCCAAGCGTCTTACCCAGAAAGTCCATGACGTCCTAGGATGGACACGCGATGGCACATCTAGACTCCCAGGAGCGACAGATCAGAACCCTCTCGGTGGGGGCCTGCGGATCGGGAAGATTGATGCAGAAGGATCAGATGAAGACGGTCAATATCATCATTACCTTACTCTCTGGATGTTTGCTCTCAACCGCTTATCTGTCACTACTGAAGATCGAACCTACAACGATCACGCAATAGCACTAGCTAGGGCAGTCCACCCTCATTTTTTCCTCCATCGGACGACTTCAAATCCTAGGATGGTTTGGAAGATTTCCACGGATATGTCGAGACCATTAGTTGCTAGTCAAGGACAGCTGGACGCGGCCACTGGTTACGTCGTCTTCGATTTGCTTCAAGTAACGGCTAACGAAGGTCCTATCCTAGGTGAAGAGATATCCGACTACAAAAGAGTGATGAACCTGAGGAAAACTCCATTCGAATCCAACGATACCTTAGATCTTGGTATGGCCCTCTGGATAGCTCATTGGTGTACAAGATCGGAGACCTGGGCGGAGGATATGGCTCAGAGCTGCATCAGGTCACTAAGTGCGACCTCTCATTTTGTACATATGGGAGTCATAAATTAATAGGTCCTAGGTCGAATCTTCAGCAACGAGAGGTATACGGAGAGAACTATCGGCCATCGCTTGGCGTTTCGAGAATTCGGTGCCTTGTTAGGAATAGAATGTTACGGACATGACGAGTATCTTCAAGCACGAGTGCCACTGATCATGGGTTTGTGGGAGAAGTACATCGCAGAGTTTACGCCAGAAGACCTTATGCCGATTACTATGGTGATGTATGCTTCAGCATTGCTTCCGACGGGTAAGAGCAGCTCCCCCTACAGTGTGAAAAGAAGCTTATTTCTGTCTCCAAGCTTTTCGGAAGGGTGCCCTACACCAAGAGCCTGAACCGGTCGCTGCTTTCTGAATGATTGCCATATGGGGGATTGAAGGACCTCATTCATCTTTGAATCACTTGTCATTGTGCAACCCGTCAAATGATTCTACGTTAAGTACCCAGTTCCCACATCGGGATTTCCTATATGACGTTTCAATCCCGGATTTGACATCTTTTCTCTGAAGTCTTACGGCGTGCTGGCGAGTTAGTGAAAGCAAACAGTACAAATCTGGACAAAACGAGTACAAAGAACGATTGTTAGTTTATTTAATATCGGCTTTCACGCCGACTGTAGAAATATTAACGACGCTTCCGCAGTCTTTCCAGACAATCCTTATAGCTTATTATCTTCGTTCGTCTTTCATAGCATAAATACTCCATCCACTTCCGACGACTGTGTTATCTCTTTCGAGGAAACCTACGACGAAGCGCATACCTCACTCATCGATGAAGGTCCTGACAACCTGGACACAAAGTCAGCAGCGGCAAAATGTTTGATAAACTTCAGCAATCATTCATTGATAATTTTACGACCCCCAACTCGTCCATGGCCGCTGATATCGAATTTCAAATTCTGCTCCTTTCGCCATGCCGCGGACCTTCTTGAAGCCTTACCATGATGCTCATGCCATAAGGGGGAGGTGATTGTAATGGATTATACTTATCAGTCATTATTTGTAGGGATCGGTATGAATAAACGGATAACGGATATATCCACGGATATTAGTCGTGGATATGAATACGGATAGATAATATGTGAATATGAATACGGATCCGGATAGAGGGATAAATATTACTAAAATCCATGGATATTTATTTGTTTAACGCTTTGGGCACTTGTAATATATACTGTAATCCCAAGTTATACAATTGTGCTGAGTTTGATTCTTCCTGGGTGTGGGTAGTCGGGCCTCGCCCTTCATTTTCTCTTCTAGTGGAGAAGGAATAAGGGGAATTGAAGATGGAGGCCGTAAGAAGCTTGCTTTTTAGAGAAAGTCCTATTTGATGCCGTCCGACCTATCTTATGTAAGACTCCGAATAGACCAATTCTACATCGGTAATTGAGGCGGATTGGCGGATAAGGCGAATATCCGCCATACATTCGATCGGCGGAAGATATGGATACAGCCACGTTTGCGAGGGCGAATGGCGGATGCGGATATGGCCAAATATGGCGGATATCCGTATCCGCAAAACCCTGCATCGTTTATCAGCGCAAAGTATATTTGATTTGCTTTTGATACTTGTGCGATTTAGTTTGTGGGATGTGAGGGCGATAGGATACGTGAGCTGCAGCGGGTGCATAGGGGAGCTGATGACAAGCTATACTTTGTCGTGTATGAACATTTATTAAAATTACTATGAAGCGCAATTCTTGCTGTCGATGGTTACTAATTATACATTACGAATTAATTCTACATTCATTAGTAGACAAATGCAATTATGCTCGGCAAAATCAATTTCTAAAGAAGCATGGCCAACACAACAGCGCCAACGACCAGCGCGCCGCTGACCTGGCTCACCGCAGCGGCACCTGTGAACTGGGGAGGCGATGTCGCAGTAGCGGAGAAGTTCTTGCCAGTGGAAGTAGCGTTGGTGTACGAAGCGGTGGCTATTGATGGCTTCGCAGACGTGGTGGTCGCGACGGAAGACGTAGTCGAGGCCGCGGACTCAACGTAGATAGTGATCGGGATACTGCCTTTGGGTGCATCTCTCGCGTCTGCGTAATAGAGCGCCTGGTACTCGGAGGCCGAATAGTTGTACGGGTCGTTCGTATCCTTGGCGGCGTAGAATCCGGTCTCGGAACCGTTAACGGTAAGAAAGTTATTCGAGTCAATCCTGAACTGCGCGACATCCACGTCGCCGACGGCAACAACCACTACGTTGCCCCAGATCTGGAGGTAAAATGGGTACGGGAAGAAGATATTAGGATCGTAGATGGTACTGTTAGTGGTCTCGTAGGTAAGCTCCTCTGAGCCAGTGCCGAGGAAGACGTAGTTGATTGCGGCGCCTTCGTGGATAGAGGAGAGGCCCTTGCCGTCGACGGTCGCGTCGTCCGATTTGACTTTGAGGAGGACGGTCCTAGTCGCCGCGAGGGCGCCGGTAGCAAGGGCAGCGAGGGTAGCGAGAGTTAGGAACTTCATGGCCAGCTCTGTGCTTAATGTGAACAGTGGGCAGGTCCGGACACGGGACGGTACGCTATTTATCCGCCGGGAATGGCGTGGCCATTGATCGGCCGTCAACGGACTTGCCAAAAATAGGCCCTTGCGTGCTCGGCTGACCACCATTGTGTGACGGGTCATACCTCGACACCGCATATGGAGCGTGAGCGTCTTTCGCCCATCCAATCAGTTTCGAGGCCCTCAATGTATTTACGACGAGAAGCAGTAAGCACTCTGGCCTCTGCATCATTGAAGGGTTCACAGCAGACGGACATGAGGAGACGAAGTTCAAGACATGTCGGCTGGAGATGGTTGGCTGGGCGGGCCACTGACCCAATGTGGCGGCTGCTAGTGATCGATGGCGCTGTCTCAACGAGGCCGCCTTTGCGCTTCCGGAGTCAGGGCTGCAGGCTGCAGATAAAAGCGCCAAAAGAGCGCTCTATGCACTAATAGCATTGTCAATGCACGGATTGTGTACAAGATGAGGAGATACAGCCAGCTGCTATATACGAGCGGATTCTGCTCACGGAGTTGTCAAACTGACATCATCCCATAGCCTTGCAGACAACACCGCCGTGGCGACTGTGCTTGAGGGACGCACCCACGTGAGCGTCATTGTGCAGTAGCGCTGCATCAATGGCGTTATTGTCGTAGTGGAATGGAGGGACGATATATAGCGGTGATATTGGGACGATAAACCATATTGTATGAATTGAGAGTATATATAGAATCGCCTTGAGGGGATTGAAGTTCGACATCAGCGGGGATGGACGAGTACGGGGTAGTAAAATTATCAACGAGTGATTGCTGAGGTGCATCAAACATTTTTACCGCCGCTGGTTTTGTGGCTAGGTAGTCTGGGGCACAGTCAGTTAACGTGGCAAATAAATTTGATGTGCTCAGGCACAGTAGAGTAATCTGTGGTCAAGGTAAATTTTGTTTTCCTTCCACAATGGGTGCAACTGGTACTTGTCACCCCTTGGAGTGTTATGCGACCCCAAGTTGGTAGTACACACAACCATACAACTCAGGGACACTCTTAACAATTTACAGACAAACATGGAGCCATCAATTATTGATTGTGCAATCAATCGACGCCTTTTAAGTCGATCTTGAGGCTCTGCTTCCTTGTCACTACCATCATTGAGACAGTAATAGTCAAATTCACGACGGGACGGGGAGGAAGACTATGAAGTCCTTGACTTGTCTGTTGACTGCTGAGGCGTCTGTCAGGCATTAAGATATGGATAATTGTCTAGGATTATTCGACTACTGGCAGGACGCTCTGACGGGCAGGCTGAGGTATCCTTGCCCACTTGGCGATATCGTATCGTATTTTAGGCGATACGGCGATACGACATACGATATGGGCAAAACCCGGCGATATCGTATCGTGTCCAGCCTTAAGTTTTTGGCCGTGTTTCGTCAACATTGGTAGAATCCTTCGGCTTCGTATTACTCCCGCCTTAATCAGGCTTGGTAATTCGGAATCATCGTGTTCCCCAACACTTTTTAGTCCGATGCTCCACACCCTTGCCCATCCTGCCGGGTATGTATGGCATTCCCCTACTCCCTGTCACGGCTGCTCTACACACAACAGCGTGGCAGGGTTAAGGCGTGCTCCGCCACCTTGCGCTAACGCTCGACACCACAGCCCGCAGTCAGGAAGTTGCAGGATCTCCAATAATACTCCGCCTCCCGACGCGCGCTAACGCATGTCCTATATTTGTCCTGTCCTATATTTGTCATGATCTCTAGTGGTCTTGTTCTATTTTCGGTCCTTGTTCAAATATCCCGGCCATTCCCATGTATTTAGATCTCCAGTAATCGGATCTTAGCTTTCCCGCCGTACTATCTTGAGTCCATGCCCAATTCTTCAAGTACTGCAGCCTCCAGTCCAAGTCCCGCTGTAACACTCCCCCCCCGCATGGAGCAACCCCTTGCTCCACAACTAACATCTGTAGCTTCACAAAACTGCAATTATGAAAGTTGTCATCGAGCCGCATAATCCCGCCTGGATCGTTGAATTCAGTAAAGTGAAAGCTTCTCTTGACACTGTCCTGAAAGACGTCCAGCTTGTCTCCATAGAGCATGTCGGCAGCACCTCCATCCCCGGCCTCCTAGCAAAACCAGTTTTGGACATTGATATCATCGTGACACCGGAAACTCTCACTTCAGCTCGCCAAGCACTGGTTCAATCGGGCTACTTTGATTGTGGGGAAATGAACGTGCCGGGAAGATTTGCATTTCGACAGCCGGGATTTGGGCAAAGTGACGCTGCATGGGGAGAACAAGGAAAGTCTCCTGGGGAGATGAGGAGGAACACCTATGTGATGATACAAGGATGTGTAGCGCTGAGGAACCATCTGGATATCAAAAGAGTGTTGTTGAGTGACGAAGGCTTAAGGGACGAATATGGCCAGGTAAAAAAGGCGTTGGCGGAGAAGGAGTGGGCTAATATTGGGAAATATTCAAAATCGAAGAATGAGATTCTTTGGAAGATTTTGAGGAGAGCGGGGTGGAGTGAAGAGGATTTAGATGAAGTCAAGAAGGCTAACACTTGATTGAGGGTGTCAGATGTATGGAACTCGGATGAGCTAAAATTAAAAGAACCTCTACATTGAACTATAAAGACTAAAAATAACATACGTAAAGAAAGAAATGAAAGAATGTCCTTCACATTATATACAGCAAGATTGCATAGAGTGAGATATGAAAAAGATAATGGGCAATATTGTTGTGAGTATATGGTTGACTTGATTTCGACTTGCTGCCCTCCCTCGGTCAAGACTATCCGACAACAGGTAATTATCGTATTTTGGCCTCCAGGGTTTAGGGTGCACTCAACTTCAGACAGTAGCTGGTCAGAGATAGGTTACTTCTATTTCGTGTTCGGCGTTTTTATCGCCGCCAATTATACCTAGCATGGTCTGGTGATTCAAACTCATAATCAATCGCAGACCGGTTCAGCACAATTAGATCACTCAGAATTGCCGACCGGCGCGTCGTACTATTGTCCGTGAGATTCCATAAAGTTTTCTCTAGCAAGGCATTCATTTGTCTTGTACTATTGCTTCGGATATAAAAATGGCAGAGATTCAAGATTTGAAGAGTTCCTGAGGGTAACTCAAGCGGCGCACCTTAAAACCTGTTATTCATTTTCATGAAGATTCCAGAGTGTAAATTTGTTCTCATATTAATAAGTCAAATGCGCCGGAAATTATTCAAGTGGATCCCTACTTTGAATTTGTGATTTTTACAAGCGAGCAACATCCATTAATCAGATAGTTAATAGTCAAATTCTGCGACAATGATATAGCATCGTAAAACCCTATTACGAGTTACTATTGCTCGCAAATCGTATTCCCCCCCTCTAGAGCCAGCATATTGAACCAGTGATTGAGATAGCTGCGGGCTTGTCTCGCATTGGTAGTTATATGTTCTTGTAATGTAGTTACGGCCACATGCACAATAAATTAGTAAGGGGGTACTTGCACCTCCAAAGACCTAACTTAGGAATGTTCTACACAACCATTCCGTTCGTCGCAAGATTTTCGACTCCCTTATTTTCATCCTGCCGCAGTAGTGTTAGTGGTATATCCTACTCCACTAAACTTACTGGTACGAAATATTCGCATGTGCCAGGTGGAAGCGGGGTGCGGTTTCATTGAAGCAAACATTTAGGTAAATTAGTAGATATGAGTTATTTAGTCAGTGACACATATAAGGTAACAGTTATGCATTATCTGAAGTATGGGGAAGAATGAACCTAAAATTTGGCGGAGCTGCAGTGCAAGCTTACATCAATTCTGCACTACAGTTAGTTCTTCCAGTCATAAAGTTGCTTCTGTTAGAAACCTAGGAGATATGTGCAAGACTATTATTAGTTCTAAGTGACTTGAGATCTTGTTCTTTTTCCATCTACAAACAACGGGGCGAAGAGGCCCTATTTATATACTGGGAAAGCACTACACAAACACTCGTGTGACCAAAACACCTCCAGGTAGACGAGGAGAGACCGAACGGGATTCCGCGCGGGCTATCCACCGAAATATTCACCCGAGATATCCACCGAACGAGATATCTACCGAGATATTGTCCGCAGTTTGACCGAACCGAGAGTTTGACCGAGAACTCGTGGACTCTTCCCGGCTTGATTTCCGGAGCGGAAGTTCATGACATTTACATTATAGGGCTGTTGGCGATACGATATCGGCAAGGTTTGTGCAAATCGGCAATCGGCATCGTCGAACTTAAGGTCTGCCGATAATTATCGTCTATCGTATCGGCAGACGTCTGAATAGGGGTGGACACGAATAACGAATATATTCGTATTCGTAATATTCGTAAATATTGATACATTCTAATTTCTTCTCCCTCATTGGCATACATATCCCTTAACAACATTAACTTCCTCATAGTGTCCGCACTCACGGAGTGTCTACGGAGGCCCAGCAATTTCCTTCCTCTATTGAACAGTCTCGTCTGAACGCGAAATGACTTTGTCGGTTTAAAGTTTAGCCATTCACTAGCGTGTTTCAAAACTACGAACTACGAATATTATTTACGAATGCGAATAAGGAAAATTGTATTCGTGTCCACCCCTAATTTGTGGTTAGACAGATTGAAAATATTTCAACGCGCAATATACGTAGTAATACTATGATCTCTAATACTAATTTAACGAGGTACTGTC